>CATIWQ010096260.1:0-10350 GCA_949673415.1 Euphorbia schlechtendalii | reverse complement strand
TTAATAACTGTAATAATAGAAGAAATAGTACTTATAGAAAAAATTACGAAGTATAAATAGGATTACAGAATATTATTCTGCAACTAAAAGATTAATACTGGTATATTATATTCTTTGATTTAAACCTAAGACTCTTAGGTTTCTATAAAACAATATAGTTTAACTATATGTAGGGTTTAATGAAATCTTTCAGAGATAATAGCTTTTATCTATTATGTATCATAAAAAATAAACAAATAACTTGGCTCTGATACCAACTTTCGTGGATCGAACGAAATAATAATAAAGCGGATGAAATAAACAAGAAATAACTTTAAATCATAAAAGAAAAAAAGATTAAATAAATATTAATATATATTAAACAATATATAAACATATTACAAATTACAAATAGTTATAAATAACAAGAGAACTTACGTCTTTTAGACATTCATAGAGGCTGGAAAATATGTTGGAATAGTAAAGACCGGTGATTGGACAGTGGCCGGAGAAGATGATCGGTGGTGAAGGATTATCGACGGTGGTCATAGGTTACCGGAGTTTGAGAGCTTCTTTCTCTTGCTTATCTCTCTAGAATTTTAGAAAATGTTTTTTGATTCCCAAAACTAGAGCAGCTCTTTACCTTATAAAGGAAAAAAGATCGGTTTAACCGGCTGACTCAGAAGGAAGGATCGGTTGACTCTGGTTGGATTATGGTTGAACCGAAAACTTACTAAATTTCAAATTTTACTTTAAGCAAAATCCATGGTAGAAAATTTATTAGGATTTTTTCGGAGTGCAGAGTAATTCATCAAAGTCATCAAGGGTATGTCATTAATATCGAGAATCCCATCAGAGGGGTTCTGAGCATCTTGGTAAAGCAGATCAAAAGGGTTAGGACAAACTGCCTTCTTCTTGCTTTCAACTTTATAAGCTTCTAATTTTTCCTTTTTACATGGAGAGGTTTCCATAGTTAAGTTTCTTCATTTTTCCTTGTAGGATTATCTAAAAAGATAATTCCTTTAGATTGTTGGGTTTGGACAGGAGGCGTTGTAGCCTTGGCTTTGAGAAAATCTATCATTTGAGCTTTCAACTCTTCTTCAGAAATTTTGAAAGGAGGTTTTTGAAAAGGTCTGCAAAAAGGGGCAGAAGGCTCCACTTTACTTAAATCTATGGGTTTTGTCAAATAAATTAATCCCTCAGAAGAGAAGACTGAAGGCTTTTTAAAGAATTCAAATTTATCCCACCATTTCATGGAAATTCTTCTGGTGAGCCAAGGGATAGCAATTTCATCGCTTGGTACTTGGAAATAATCTGATTCATTTCTATAAGAAATGATATAGTCCCATTTCAAGATCCAATGAATTCTATAAAGGACGGTAAATTGTAGCCTAGCTGTTTCACAGCTATCATTATGCTCGCAAAACTGATTGAAAATTTCTCTAATCCTTTAGGGAAAAAAATTGGGAAAAGACCCCAATTCCGGAACCAATTGTGGAACCAGTTCAGAAAAGAAACTATCGGTTTTACCAGTTGGAATTGAAGAAACCAACTAAATCTGCGAGAACTATTATTGTAAAGAAGAGCCTGTTGCCAAGCATCGACAGAATCAAAATAGCTATAAGCTATCTCTTTACTCTTTTCAAGAGTAAATAAATCCCTATCCCATTCTTCTGGGGATAATACTTTCAGTATTGTGAATTTAGCGAATGCCCACTCAGAGTTACTCCTGGACATTGGTTCAAATTTTATTGAACCCATTTCTTCTAAGAGAGTAAGGTAAAACCCATAATCTCTCGGCAGATAGGGAACTATAGTGTGGTTCCTTGTATAGAACAACGCCAAATCATTGATATCTAAATTTTCATTCCTATTTTTAATAGGGAAAACCCTTTGAGTAGTAATTGGGATAAAAGGGAAAATTTCTTCCTTCAAAGAATCTGGTTCTAATGCTAATTGATAAGCATCAATATCATATTCATCATTTCTGTTTTCAATAGATAGATTATCAATAATTTGCTTTTTAACAGGTCTTTGAGATGAAGATCTTTGAGGTCTTTGAGAAATAGGTCTTTCAGACTAGCTGCTTTGGCCAATTTGCCTTTGAACTCATTTCCTGCAATGAACTCACGGGTTAGAAAACCTAGAAGGAAGTTTTTATCTCCATTAATGAATTCTATATCAAAATCAAATACAGACAAAATATTCAACCACCTAGCAAATATTTGTTTGGAAGAGATATTTTTAACATCCTTAACTAAAATTTCTTTTGCACTTTTGCAATCTATTCTTAATAAAATTTTCTGATTTATTAAATCAGATTCAAACTTTTGAATACATAAAACAATAGAAAGCATTTCTTTCTTAATTGTGGACACGCACGCACGCACGCGCGCGCGCACACGCACCCTCACACACGCGCGCACACATGTGCGCGCTCGCGCTCGCGCCCGCACACACACACCCCACCCACACACACACACACCCACGCGCACGCACACGCACACACACGCACACACGTGCACACACACACTTGCACATGCACATGCACGAGCACACACGCGCACACACGCGCACACGTACGCACGCACACGTACACACTTGTTCTTTTTAACTATATTTCATAAATATGTAGTACACTTATCTTACCAAAAAAATGTAGTACAATTAAAAGGGATAAATTTATTTAAGGAATCTATCTTTATTTTATTTATAATGTTTAAAATAATATTTATAATTTTATTTATAACCAAATTTATAGAATAAATGTGATAAAATGACTGATACAATATTAGTCATCTAAAAAAAGTAAATAATTATAACCTCTCTAAACTTTGATCAAATACACTAGTACCTCCCCGTGTTTTGAAAAATTACGTATATCTCCCCGTGTTTTGACATTGTCAAACATAACCTCATTGTATCTTAAATTATGTGTTTTTGTACAAAAATTGTTAACATAATAAGTATTTGTTGGTAAATTTACTTTTATTTTGTTATTATTACGAGATCTATAATCATCACAAGTAATTTTTTTTAATTATAAGACATTTCTATGACTTTCAATGTATGATCTCACGAGATAATATAACATTAAAAACTTTTTTAGAGTTATTTTAATCCCTAATATTCTAAGATATGATATATAAGACTAATTTTTGTACATGAACATATATTATGTTAAGAAATTAAATATAAAAAGAGATAATATAAAATACAAGGAAGTTATAGTATGACAATGACGAAACACGGGAGGTATAAATAATTTTTAATAACACAAAGAGGTACCAGTGTATTAAATCAAAATACATGGAGGTTATAATTATTTATCATATAAAAAAAGTCAATGTATCACGTAAAACAGTTTTTGAGTTGCCACTAAAATAAAAATAGTTACATATCTTTATCTAACAAACATTGAGTAAAGGGTTTCACTTTATTGAAGCTTTAAAAAATGTGATAGGTGAGAAGCAAGTGTCCCTACAGTTAGCATATCCCACTTTTAAGCGATAAACCAAAGCATTCCCTTTTCACATGACAATATGTAGTTATTTCGGTTAAATTCGATTCAATCTATTTTATATTATATAATTAAAAAGTTATTGGAGGATATATTAGCCAATCATTCTATTGATTATAGCAAGAAAACCATATTTATCTATTAATATTATAATATTGGTTATCAATGTCGAATCCAGATTTTGCTTCATAGTATCAAAATATAATGTGCAAATTAATTTAAACTTCAAATATATTTTAATAATTTGAGACAATAACTTGTTTAGAACTTTTCTATGTGAATAAAAGTTAAAGATTAGTTGAAAGAATACGGCAGATGAAAAATTCATTGGATTTGACAGTAAAATTCATCACTTTGAATGACAAACTTTGGAATTGAAGCCTTTTATTACAAGTTATTTATGCATAATTTAATTACGGATTTAGATTCTTTAATGTTGGAGAGTTAACATTAGAATAAATTTGTTGGATATCTCTCTTCTTTATTAACAAAAGATAAAAAGATCATGTTTTGAATCTAAGCCATTCATTTCCAAGTGAATGGTTAGGATGAGAAGAAATTTACTCTACATTTCAAATTCTAACATTAGAAGATCCTAATCCTTTAATTACATAGTTTTTGTGATGTTCATGTATTTTACATATGAATTCTACTTCCTAACACTTAGAATAGACCTTGATGGCTATACACGTACATTGGTGTTTGTATTTATCATTATTACCAACTGTTAATTTGAATTTTTAACCTTTGACATCGATTCTTCTAAATTTAGTAAAAATGTTTAAGGTTGTCTCCCTTAACTTACGTTTCCAAGAATTTGTTACTGCTGGAAATACCCGATCCGTCCGTGAGCGGGTCAATCGAGTCAAAGGATCTGATCCAATTTAGTTTTTTGGACTAAATTGAAAAGTTAGTGAACTTAATGAATTAATTGCAAACAATCAAGAATTTAAGGACTCAATTGTAATTAATCAATTTCAAATTCATATAAATACAAGTAAACGTCCAACAGAATTAACGGAATTCATTTTTTATAATGAATTGATTTCATTATCATTTTCCAATCCCGGGTTTTCGTCTCGCGATAAAATATGGCAAATCGATCGTTATCGATCTTCGTCACTGCAAAAGTTGTGGATATACATCCATACTCCGACAAACTGTGAGATGGATCCAAGACTTTCTTCGATCTTGGGCATACGGAAAAGGTAAGTACCTAATTCGTTTCCGATTTACGTTTCACATCAATGGTATCATGAGCGAGTTTTTTTTACGATAATTATTTAGTATTCTATTTCAATACATTCTGGAATTTTGGAAAATTTGTTTCCGGAATTCGATTTCGTGTTCTTCATGAATTACGAGAATAAAGTGTTAAAATGAAGAAAAATTAGTGTTTTTGGAGCGTTTTAATGATGTTTAAGTGTTTTGGCATGATTTTCTGGAAAATTTGTTATTCCATTATTCATATGGCAGGTTTAAGTGACTGGTTTCCTTTTTGGCAGGAAAATACGTGTTTTGGCAGGAAAAATTTTGATTTTCATGTTGTTTTGTGTGAACATAAAATTTTTATTCATTTTTCGTAAAATGGACTACGCCAACTAACTCAGAACACGAAAACGAATCGGACTGTCAAAGTCCGGTAACCAGATTCCACGAGGAAGGTAGCGCGTGGTGTAGACGCTCCAAATGTTGGCGGTGAAAGCTAACCAAGCGCCGGCGACTTAATACACGCGCCTGTACTGTCTAGATGCAACGATTGGACATGTGGTCCAACCGTTTACCACCACGTGGCGTGCCACTGGCACCCCACGTGGCAGTCGATCAATTATCCTAGGTTCACGGACGAATGACAGTGTGCCACGTGGCAGTCAATGTGTCAACCATCTCTAGTTGACCGGCCAATGGCAAAATGCCACGTGGCACTCATTTGTTGGCCAGTTTATTTTTCCCCGTTTTTCGCCTTATAAATGATATCATTTCGCTCTGAAAATTTTTCCCCCATCTTATTTTTTGGATTTAATGGTGATTTTTTCAGAATTTTTTTAGGTTCAAAAAATATTTTTTTTCATTTATTTTATGTTAATAAATGCTTAAAAATTATGGAAAATTAGTTTCTAAATTTTTAAAATATTTTCTATTGGTTAGAAAATAATTTTGAATCTATTGGAAAATAATTAAAAATTTTCATATGTTGATCAATTCTGATAATTATTTTCTTTATATATTTGTATTAGTTACATAAATGAAAATATATCATTAATATCCAAATTAATTATTATATAATGGTTGAATTTAATTATACATATGAGGTATAATATGATTGAATATATTTTAGTAATATATTTATATTTTTTAATTATTTGTGTGATGATTATTTGAATTATGTACGTGATATATAAGTTTAGTTAAGTATTTTTAGTAATATACTTAAATAAATTACCATTTAGATAATGATTAAATTATTTTATATTCTTGATAACATAAAATATGAAAAAAATATGTTTTTGTTAGTTATTTATGTGTTAATTAAGCATTAATGTATATGTATTATAAATTATATAATATATATTTTAGTAATAAATTTAAGTTACTTATTTATGTAGTAATTAACATTGACATGTTGACATATGTTGTAGATGGTCAATAATGATGCAAACCCCACGTAATCTCAAGCATCTATTCAGTGGAAAAGAGCCAAGAGGAACTTGAGGAAATTTATTCTCAAAAGTGTACTTATTAGATTTGCATATAATACATAGTGCATTATTTTATTGTATTGCACAGAGAAATGCAATTTTTGTGTGTATTAGTTTTATTACTTCGTAAAACATGGTTTTACATATCTAATTTTCAATTTGTTTGAATGATCAAATAATGTAATAATTGGACATTCGGGTTCCTTTAAAATAATTTGATTTGTTCTCCCCAAGTTCAATCAAAAGAAAGAACTCTAAATCTAATGAGTTGACCTAGGATGATCATTATAAACATCATAATAGATGTTGTTGTAATTTTTGGGATTGTAATACTTCGTGTATAACTTATTTCCAATGTGACATAAAATAATTACACATGTTTAAGTATATTATATGGTAGTTGACAATGTAAGTCATTGTCATTTATTTAGCATCATTAATATGTGTTTGTTTGTTTATATTTTTTTATTAACAAGTTTTATACATGTTTTGTTATTGAATAGTTTTGGGATTGTATTTTATTATGTCTAGATCTAAGTGATTTATTTGATTTATATATCGTTAATTATTTTATATTTTATACTTGTTTAAAGATATATAAAATACATAAAATATTTAAATCCTTAATAAAACTTTTAGGACTGATATGCCCTGTTGAATCCCAAATTCATTTCAATAATCATGCATAATAAAGTTATCCAATACTTATTGTTAAATGTCATTAGTTAAGTGAACTATTTAACGACAGCAGGTCCAAAATACATTTAATGATATAATTTATAGTTAAATGAACTATAGCAAACAATAAAAACACATATAATTATTATTGTACAATGAATCGAACTAAATTAAATGCAAGTGTTTTCACTTGGTAGATGATGGGGTATTTGCTGGTTAATAAAAACAGTAATTGAATATACAAAAGTTGCAAGGCGGAATTTCAAAACTTAAAATTAACCTAAGGATCTCCTAAGCATTCCATGATTGATTTAGTCTAAGTTAAAACATTCCATAAATGCTTTTAGGTTTATAAAGCTTATAAAAAAAACCTAGCATCTAAGTTTAGAATATTACAAGTTGATGTGTCTTTTCTCTTTCTTAAGTAGCGGTGTTCCATTAGAGCAATTCGGTAGAATTTCGTTAGCACGAGCTTCCAAACTAGGATAGCCTCTACAATTGATCCACATGGATCTTCACTGACCAAAACCTCATTCAGGAAGAACCCGTTAGTAAACAGCAGCTGCTAGACCGCTCGAAGACCAACCCGAAAATAAACCAAGAATGCTCACTTTAGAAAGGGCCTTCAAAAGAATTCTTCGTTTGTTTGGAGAAACTCGTGGAGGATCTCGCACAATGAACAAAGAGAGAGATGTTGAACTCAGAGAGAAAAGCTGAGTTGAAGTGTAGACTAAAGAGGAGCTGGAGGGTTATATATAGGGAAAAAGGGAGAGTGCTAGACTCCCCCTCAAACATTAGGTGGGATGGGAATATTCCCATCCCACCTTAGTGGGTTAGCCGCACTGGTCACAATGACTTGCAGGCTAACCTGCGAGCCCATGCAAGATAAGCCCTTGGGGGCTTGCCTTGTTGCCGCAGGCATGGGCTTACGACCTGCCCTCGCAAGCCCTGCCATGGGCAGCGCTTGTCAACTTGAAGCCCGCTTCTTGGGGGGCAGCCACGCTAGCCCCACTCCGAACAACCCGTGTTCATTTAGGGCCCACTCGCAATGGGGAAAATTCCCTTGCTTCGCTCTGTGCAATTTTTCCTATTTTCTCTTTATTCTCTATAATTATTAATTCGGTCCAACCAATTAATAATTCTTCAAACGAATTCGACATTTAGATATTCTCAGCATAGACTAGTCTATAGGTTCTTTACTTAGTCCGATAAAGACCCAAAGTGTGTGACCTCATAGGATCCCAAAGTATAAAGCCGCTAGAGGTTAACTTAAACTTGGCTTCCCATCTAGGAACCTTTAAGCTTAATGTTCTAGATCGATATGGAACTCGATAGCTCTAGACAATCAAATGGACTTTTGAGAAAAGGTGTATGATCCCCCGATACTCGGAATGTCACGTGCCTGTGACTTGATCCAGTTCTGCAGTAGTAACCAATACAATACACTCCTTCAATCAGGTTAAATACCATCCAGTTTATTGATCGTAGTTTTAGTGTTAGCTTATGCAATAGCCATAACTATCCTGGAATTAGACTTGTTAACAAAGAACACCACTCACCATAATGTATCAAGACTGACTAAAAAACCGTTCTATCAATCTTATACTCTAATCAGAGGTTTATGAGTGTGCCTCTTCAACAAGGGGCCCTAAGGTACCTCTCCCATTATATCATTATATCAGGAGTGATGGATCCCATCTTGACTACTCGGTTTACCAACATGTGATCATTATTATACCCGTAATCACTCGTATCATCCTGATCGCCAGGGTAAGAATAAGTATGATCCAAAGTATAGCAACTCCTACATAAGGTAACTTGTATCTCAGGTTTGAGAATACTTGTACTGCTACTACAATAAGACATGACACCAACACATGGATATAGTTATTTCTGAGTGTCTATCTTATAGAGGTCTCCAATGTATTACCCGAATACAATCATGTGTTAACTCAAGGTACCACCTTCAGCTCGTGAGATCAGATTTAATCCAAGGAGTAAGCCTGCACATACTAGTTTATCTGCTTCATTGATGTCCAGTCTCAATGAAACTATGACTAGGGATATTTAGATTATTCATAGTAACATGTATCTGCAGTTCCCACACCACATAGCTCACACTATGTCCTTGCACTTTTACGCTATGAAGTAGTCACAGACTTTGTCTCATCAATGTGCATATACATATTTAATACTATACATATATGATAAGAGCGAGATACATAAATAAATTGAAAGCACTGATACGCAACAAAGATGCCTTAATTATTATTAAAAATAATTCGAAACTGTTTTTACATTATAGGTAAGATAAATCACCCTAATTACCTCTAGGGCATACATCATATCTAAAAATATTTATATCTTTTTCGATACTAGGTTTGATACTTACATTTTTCTAGAAAGTTTGTATTCAAGTCAATAGTAATTAACACATAATTTCTCATATAATTGACTTAAATCCTAGTATACGTGTTTAATCTCACCTTTACTGATTAAAGAATATCTGTCATTGTTTCTACTATGAATTCATTTGTAGTAGACTTAGATTCTTAAGGGTAGTTATTAGCTTATCTGGAGGTTGAAGTTTGAGTTTGTGCTTGAGGAATAAGGAGTTCTCTTATACTTTGAACAATGTTTTGTATGAGTTCAAAGATGTTGGTCCTTAGACGGCTTAATTACACAACTGAGGGGGGGTGAATGCTATTCTTGGTTACTTTTTTATTTTTATAAAATATTTACCAAGGTAAATTTTTTAGATTCAACGTGTTGAGTACTACGTGCCGAGTTGGTCTAAAAACTTATAAACTGCACAGCTTTGCTGGCACAGTTTATCTTATATCATATGTTAAGTACTCTACTCAGCATGGATTGGTTATTCAAGTAAAACAATGAAATTGGATAGATAAGAAGATGAATGAGAAACCCAATAAAGGCGCAAGAAAGGTTAGAACTTCAACACCTGAGATTTTATCCTAGTTCGGCCCCTAGCTTACCTTCAGTTCCCAGATTCCTTTCCGAGCTTTAACCCACTAGTGATTTCGTTCCTTCCTTAGGCGAAGAAGCCTTTACAACAGGTAGACTCTTTTACAGAAAGTATCTTTCTTTCTGATAAGTGTATAATTACACTTATTATCATGATAATTTTACACATTAAACACTATAGTTTAAGTCATTTTTATACGTCATATAAAAGATTTCACGTGGTATGTAGTTATTTCTGATGCAAATGCAGGTACTAGGTAAATCTTGGAAGTAAAATGATTAAAGTTGGAAATCTATGAACGAAGAGTGGAAAAGGTGTAAAAAGATGCATGGAACTTAAGGATTTGACAAAAGGATCGAAGATGTCAAAGATCGGTAGAAATCGTAAAGAGGAATCATGTGAAAAAAGGCATATCACGATCGTGACACACATATCCCGATCATGACTTGTTAACTTTCACAATAGAAAGTTCCCAACCAAGTATTCAC
>CATIWQ010096243.1:0-12516 GCA_949673415.1 Euphorbia schlechtendalii | reverse complement strand
TAATTAATTTCACTATCCTAGACATTTTGCTATTTCCAAAATGTTTTAAGTACTGTGAAGTACTATTAACTTGGGTTCTACACTAGGCCTGCTATGATATAATTGATTCTTGTTTTCTACTTGCCTGAGATCATTTAAAAGACATATTAATATCTCCTATCTTGATCTATTTTGTTCCCTTCAAAGATTACTCTATATATTGCATGTGTTTAAGGCATTCAGTAGAATTTAAGTTTTTTCGTGATACTAATTTTGAGTTTGTTGTATTGTCATTTGTCTAGATATTGAGATAAGCTATTATTGAGTTTTGTTATCTCTTTTACATTCTAGTTTCTTTTGGATAACTATTCTATTCTATCTAGTCTTTAAGATTTTTTCCTTTCTCTAAAGTATATGTCTGAGTTTTTATCTGAAATCCTTGTTGTGTGATTGTCTTGTCTGTATATCTTACAAAATGTCAATCACTAGAGTTAATATTGAAAATCTTGATAGTGTGAGTGGACGATGTTCGACCTGCGCGGTCGTCGCGAGGCGCCGGCCCCCTGAGATAGGGCGTGTGGTTTTCGAAAGAAGGTTTTGATGTTGATTCCAAAAAAAGTGTGTTCAAAATGAGTTACTTAAAAGTGATTTTCAAGCTTAAAAAACCCAAGAGCTAAATCTCTAGTCCATGTTACAGAGTCGCCACACGGATCAGCTCTTCCCGGATAATTTGGTACAACTTAGATCCGTTTGCCTAATCCATACCACAGAATAGAGATTCGGGTTCAGATGAGTTACCTATTTCATCGTCATTTGAGATAAATTATACTTAATAGAAACTGCATTTATAATATTCGAACTAAACTAGATATTTTCGATTTATGTTATAGTTTATCACACATGCATAATACAATAAGTAAATTGCAGAAAGTAAACACGTAGGAAATTTAAATGCGCCTAGTCTATGGGGGATTAATTACATCATTGGGATGAGAGTTTTACAAATTACCTTAATAAATCGAAATCTAAGGGATACAATCACCTAAAATACATCGATATCTAACAAATGTTACATTTGATTTCAAAATAAAAAGCGATACCCGAAGGAAATTAAATCCTAACATACATCTATATCTAACAAATGATACATTTCACTTCGTTGATTGTAAAAAGTTAGGAAATTTTGAACTGTAGAAAGTTCGTTGACTATAAAAAGTTAGAAAATTGGCGAACTGTAGAAAGTTCATTGACTGTAAAAAGTCAAGAAGTTTTGAAAATGTAAGTTATGAATGCATGTTTTAATTCCTTGATTGAGATTGCCGAAAGTAAAAAATTTTTGCCCCCTTCAATCAAGAATTAAAATATGAATGCCTAATAATTAACTCGGGTCACGTGACCGAGTTTTGAGATCATTCCATGAGGTTTCGAAAGTCCGTCGAATGTTTTCAGTGACTTTTATAAGGTTTAAATAAATTATAAATGGATCTTAAGGGGTTAAAAATGAGTTTGGGCTGAAAAGAAAAGAAATGAGTTGGGCTAAAAGCCAATGTCGTTAACAACATTGGGTGATGTTGTTAACGACATTGCAATGTCATTAACGACATCACGCTTTCCAGGTTTTGAAATGAAACCTAATTTCTTCCCCTTTTCTTCCCTTTACCGAAAAACAGCCCCCTTAACCTCGAAAATCAAATTTTCATCTCCAAATTGCTATCCAAGATCAAGTCCCGCAACCCGAAGGTTGTCTCTTCTTCCTCTCTTCAAGCCCATCCCGATATCCCGAACTTCAAGCGGTGTACGGTGGCGGAGGCATTTTATTTCCAGAGGGGTGACGAATTCGTCGGGTTTTCGATCGATTCCCCGATCACTACTCTCCACTTGAGGCTGGGGAACATGCCTTGGTAGCCTAGGTAACCCGAAATTCACTTAATTTCAAGTTAATCCTCGAATTTAATCGAACCCTATTTTTTAGATTTGATGAAAATTGCATGCTTTAGGTGAAATTGATGTGTGATTAGCCTTTATTTATTGATTATACATAGTTTAGGATGATTTAGAACCTGATGTGGGGGATTAGAATGTGAAAATTTAGATTTTTAGGAGTTGAAATAGCGAGCAGAGGCTGTTTCTGCCTCTGCAACATGACATTACTCAATGTCGTTAACGACATTGCAATATCTTTAATGACATTGCGATGTCATTAACGGCATTGCTAATGCCGTTAACAACGTTGTAGGTGCAGAGGTAGAAACAATTTCTACCTCATCGAAAACCAGTTCCACGAGTGACTTCGACCTAGTTCACGGTTTCTGATAGCACGTATATCTGAAAAAAACACATATTTATGATAATAAGGATACAGATTCGAGTTGGCTTTGTGATTTATCCTTGTATCTCGTATATTTGTTTTAGCAGCCACAGACCTAGACCAACTTTGCTGGTATAGGGGCCATTAGGCGGTGGTGAAACCGCACAGCTGGAAACCCGGAACTTCGTGATGCTATCGATGTTGCTGGGTTTGGTGGACTTGTACAAATTTTACCCGTGCATATACCTCATCTATCTCATCCGGCCTACACTACACTGGTCGAGTGCTGGTCGGAGACCACCCACACCTTCCACCTCCCTGTAGGTAAGCTGACCATCACTCCTTCAGATATGGTGGCGATGACTGGCCTCACCTGGCACACGAGGGCCATCCACTTTGACGTCTTCATGGACCAGTTCTCCACCTCCCACCGGGTGAACAACCAGGTGCGTGAGCTATTTGGTATGGCCCCACGGGTGGACAAGCTCTCCTACAAAGAGTTGTGCCATTACTAAGGCGCGATGGATGTGGTATCGGTGGGTCAATGAGCTCGGTGCGTCCGCTCCTTTGTGATTAGCCTGCTGACGATGCTCTTCTTCCCCGTCGCCTCCAGCAAGATCAACTACGGGTTGATCTCGGTGGTGGAGGACCTGGCATCGATTTCGGTCTAAACCTAGCCGTGAGCCATCTTTAGCCAGTTGTATTATAGCTTAGACTGTGTGGTGAGGGCCCACGAAAAGGCCCTCAAGCTGAGTTACATCATTCTTCAGGTAATTGATTCAGTATTTTGGATTTTTACACATTTTTTTTTTACCATTTTCGCCTGTTTATTTATGTTTTTGCTATAGGTTTGGGCCTTTTCATACCAGATTCTTCCTTATCCGATCTTCAAGACCGAGGTTGTTTGGGATGAGCCCTTCCTGGCTATCTGGTACCGTTCGATCGGGGGACTTCGCAAATGGCGGATGGGATACCGAGAGTGCCTCCGTGGCCTCATGTTCGAGTAGGTATTTAAATGCGTCATTATTTCCTTGCTTTGATTATCTCATTATGAACCCATGCCTTCTTTTTACGATTGTAGATCAACACGGATGCTTGTACTACCGTGCCCAACCAAGCAGCGATGGTGACCACTCAGACAGAAGTTGATAACCACCGGCTGGTCCTGGAGTGTCCCCACTCTCTCGCGTGGTATTTCGGGGAGCAGGTCTGGGCCTGGGGAACTTCTACGGTTGCGACGTAACCCGTTCCTCCTCATCCTCCTATAGACATTTTCTGGTCAGATCTGATGATCACCTCAGCTGCGGATTAGGCCACTTTCCTGGATGGGAATGGGGCAGCGGCCCCCTCTGTCGGTGATTCTTACTTGGTGCACATAGGGCGGCTCCTTCCACCTTGTCCTTCATCTATACCGAGGATTGGCATCACTAGAAGGCGATAGAGATGATGGGTGGAGCTCTCTCAGATGACGAGGAGGTTGACATCGGAGGAGGCGGTGGCCCTGACGACGGTCTCGATCATGGAGGTGATGCCGGTAGCGGAGGTTGCGGTGGCGGTTTTGGCGGTGGAGTCGGTAGTGGTGGTTACGGCGGTGGCGGCAGCAGAGGCCGTGGTGATGGAGCTAGCAGTGGAGGCCACAGCGGTGGTGGCATGGGTTCTTCGAGGATATAGATCTTAATAAATTTTGATTCCCTTTATTATGTTTGTATAATACTGACTGTTTTGGAATAGACTGGCGTGGGCAAGCGAGCTCGAGTACCTTGAGCCGACTCCTAGGACTGGATGTATCACATGCCTGGCTTTGTGGAGGGGCATCTCACCACCCACCTGGATACCACTTTCTCTTTGATGGCGAGGGTGGGGGAGCAACAGGCACACATGCTGCCCCAGAGTCTGCACACCATGACCTTTGCTCTGGAGGGCACCACCCACGTGAGTATCTCTCCTCCCATTTCCTTTTAAGCTTGATTGATTCCTGCTTTATCTTTCACTTTATCATGTTAGGTTCCCCTGGCTGATGAGGAGAACTACATCCGTCACTACCTCTCTACCTATGACATGATCATCGCGCAGAACGGGGCGGCTGAGTTAAACTTGTTCAACTTTTTTTGTAAAATATATTTTCATGAATGCATGTTGATGTGTATGTTTGTTCATCATATGTTGACATTTTCGTGAGTGTTTATGTTATGATGCATGCTTCCGATCGCATGCCTTTATTTCTCTGGAGCAACAGAACTATCTGAGGTCCCAAGAGCACATGCGGACCCAGGATCTGAGGATCGTGAACTTGGAGAGGCAGTTAGCCCAGAGCCAGAGATTTGCAAGTCCAGCAGTATCAGGTGGGAGCCGTTCGAGGATGTATCAAAGGACCTCTTCTTGCTCGAGCATGCATCGCAGTAGTGTGGAGGAGGACAGCAGCATTGCCGAGACAGCTGAGGATGAGGGGTATTCTTCCTCTATTTAGATTTTTTTTTATTTTACTGTAGTTCTAAAACTGTAGGGACAAAACTCATTGTAGCTTTTTGGTTCTGCTGATGCCTTTCGCATATTTTCTCGCTTTTTTCGAACATTCTTGTTGATTTTAACTTGATTGTGATATTGGATAATGATTTTACGATTTTATTACTTAGCGATCCTTCCCTTAGTCTGGAATTATCCTGTAAACTATTTTCCTGTCAAAACACACTTCTAACAGGCCATAGTAGTTGTATCATCGTGAATCACATGGGAAAATTCAGTTCGCTAATAGATATAGGAAAAATGCCAGAGAAGCAATATCATTAATGACATCACAACATCGTTAACGATATTGCAACATCGTTAACGATATTGCACCAGTTCCAGCTTCTGCTTTCTCTTTTTCACTAGTCTTCATATAGCATCCCATAACCAACAACTTCGGGCTTTCCTACGCACACTGAAGAATCTCAACTGGAAGAAACTCGAGAGATTCGGCTTGTGGGGTCTCTGATATCTTGCTTTTCACCCTGTGAATATAGCTTTAGTTAAAGCTGCCATTTCATTTTGGGATAATTCAGCTCATGTCTTTCGATTTTCTCACCAAGAGTTATACCCAATGATCGAGGAGTATTAGGCCATCCTCGGGATCCCATACCCCAGGGCTTTTCCACTGGCGGTCCCATCTTACCGTTTCGGTGCCGATGGGGTTTGTGGAATTTGGACCCCGTGACCCCTTTTCTCACTCACCCACCATCTCCAGGAGGTATTCGGGTTGACGTGGTGCTGGAGTGGTGCATCGGTGCCACCAAAGCTCACATCTCTTTGCCCTTCATGGTGGCTTTGTTCTTGATGACAGAGTTTATTTGTGGAGTTGGCCATGTTACCCCATTTCGGATGATATCCATCATCGACCCACTTTCTTAGGAGAATTCTCCATCCACCTTAACATTGGCGGAGAACCTTATAAGCATGGATGCCGCTATCTCCTGCCCGGTCTGGTTGACGATCACTTCATGCTTCTCGAGGTAAGCCCGTAATGACTATTTATTTACTTCCCTCATTTCCTATCTTTCTACGAGGGGTTTGCTTCAGGTTTGGCTTTTGGAAAAGCTTTCCCTGATTAGTGATCCACAAGGGAACCCTTCTGATTTCTCTCTCGTAACTTATAACAAACGGGGATTGACGATTGATGGACACTCCCGGATGACTGAGCATGACTGGACTTAGATTTTTAGCTGAATTTCTGATGACCGGGTTCACTAGCTTTTCCCTTGGTGGGTGATCACTCATGTCGCAATTCTGATGCACGAGGATGGGATCCTGTTGATGGGCTTATATCTTTCTACGTATTATTCACCCAATCGCATATGTAGGCAGTACGGGAGGCTTTAAAGGATACTGTGTAGTATATGTTCTTCTTGGGTTTCTGAGTGGCATCATTCATGGTCTGATAGATTACCCGCCTTATGGGTTCAGCATACCCAGTTTGTTCATCTGGATTTTAGAGCGACCGAGACTATGGAGATAGACAAGTTCTATCATGGATGGCTGGCAGCGATCAGGTCCTTAACAGACCCTGAGCGGTATACGTGGGTGACTCGTGAGTAGTCAAGGGAGGAAGATAGCCTGATCCCTTAAGGCCGCAGGTAGAGCCAGCTCAATGACTTGGTCTATAATGATGTTATTTTACTTTAAAAAAGAATGAAAATTAATCAACTTTTGCTTAGAATATACCAATGTGGTATGATTCTATCGAATTTATTTGTCTTTTCTTTCCTAAGTTTAAATTACGAAACTAATCGTATTGTGGAATGTTTGTTGTTTACTTGTGACGTTTTAACCATTCGCATTCATACATTTCCATAAGCATAAACATTTTTAGCAAAAAAAATGATATCTTTATTGATGAAATAAATCGAAGTACAAATGTTTCGAGTCATTTACCTCCTATCATTAGCTAGCCCTCTCGAGTTTTCTAACTAATGAATTTATTCCTCACTCATTGTCCTAAATTTTTCCTGAATCGCTCTTTCAGGTTTTCAATTTCGTGGACTATCTTATTTTGCGAAAGAAGGGCCCTAATTTTTACTCAACCAACGGAGTGTTAGTTGACGGGTTTATTTAAATATGTATTTTTTGTTTTGTACTACTTTTCTAGATTTATTTATTTTCCTAAACGTTGTAGCGCTTGAGCCTGTCTTAATTGATGGGGTTGACGAACTCGTTGCCATCCATATCCATGATCTTGATTGCCCCTTTGCTTAGCACCTTCTTGACTACAAACGGACCTTTCCAATTAGGTCTAAACTTCCCTCTAACGTCTACGTCGAAGGTCTCAACTGCTTAAGCACCAAGTCTCCTACTTTCAGGGGTTGCCTACGGTGCTTAACTATATTGTTGTATGCCCTGGCCATTCAATGTTGATATGTTTAGAGGTGATCTAAGGCTTTGAGGCGATGCTCATCAATCATGTTAAGCTGTTCACACCTATCTCTGGCCCATTCTGATTCACCTAACTTGACTTCGAGGGCTATCCTTAAAGATCCCACTTCTATCTCCATTGGTAAGACCGCCTCCATTCCTTATACTAGTGAGAACGGAGTTTGATTTGTGGGAAAGGTAGCTTATCTACCCAATCTTGATAAGTGGTCACCATCTTGCTCTGGATTTTCTTGATGGACTTATTGGCTGCTTCCCCCGCCCCATTAGCTTGCGATCTATATGGTGAAGAGCGATGATGCTTAATACCATATTTCTCAATAAGCTCTGTCGTTGCCCCTTGGAATTGGACCCCATTATCGGAGATGATGTGATGAGTAATCCCATAAATCGTGAAGATGTGCTTCTCTATGAACTTGGCCATTTTCTTGGCATTGATATTGGAGTAGGATTCGGCTTCCATCCACTTAGAGTAGTATTCAACTGCCACTACGATGAATTTATGATCGTTACTAGAGGAGGGGCGAATCTCTCCATTTATATTGATCCCCCACGCCGAGAATAGCTAAGGAGATGATAATTTGTGGAGATCCGAGGGAGGTAGATGGCTGAGATCCCCATAGATTTGGCATTCATGGCACTTCTTCACTTCCGCCACACAGTCGGTAACCATAGTAGTCCAATAATAACCTTGACGCTGAATCTTCTTGTCCAGAGCTAAATTGTTCATATATGGGCCATAATCCCCCGCGTTCATACATCCTATAACCAGCAGAGCCTCATTCTCAGTCAAGCAACGGAGCAACAAACCCTCCAGAGTACGTTGGAAAAGATCATTATAGATAAGTCAGTTTTGGACAACTAAGAAACGAAGGGAAGTACACTCAGAGTCTGTGGTACCCTCTGGATAAATGCTATCTTTCAAGAACCTGACAATGTCGAAGTACCAGCAACCCGAATCCAAGTCTTCATCAACTATCACTGCTCTGTAATAATAAGGCTCTCTGGCTGATTGAAGCAATAATGGCTTGATGGGTTGGGTCTGGGGCCCTTCCCACATAGAGGCCAAAGTGGCAAGGTAATCTACCATTTGGTTATCTTCTAGTAGAATGTGGCGAAATACACAATTATTGAACTTGGCGGAGGCTACCCATACCGCTTCCAGATAGGGGCGAAGCGACTCCTCCTTGATCTCCCAATCACCGGTTACTTATCGAATTACCAGGGTTGAATCTCCGATGACTGAGACCTCTTTGGCTTTCACCTTCCTTAGTGCTTCCAAGTCGAATAGACATGCTTTATATTCTTCCCCGTTATTCATGACTAGGAACTCCAAATGCTTGGATAGTGGAATGACCTCATTCTAGGGTGTGATCAAGACTACTCCCAGGCCTACCCCCTTGCGAGTCATGGCGCCATCGAAATACATGGTCCATTCCTTCTTTACCTCTTTTACCAAGGATAGTTGCTCGTCTGGGAAGTCGAGGTTTTCTACATAATCGGAGTCCATTGCTTGATTAGCTAAGAATTTGGCTATTGCTCAGCGTTTGATGACTTTCCTGGTGATATAATCAATGTCAAATTCAGAGAGGAGTAACACCCAACAGGATAATTTGTCTACCAATCTGGGAGATTGGCATAAGTATTTCATGGGATCAACCTTAGCCACTGCCTGCACCCTGTAAGATAGAAATAGTGTCATAACTTTTTAGTCAGCCATACCATTGCAGTGCATATCTTCTCAACCACCATGTAACGGGTCTCATATTCTAGCAACTTCTTACTTAAGCAATATATCTCATGCTCCTTTTTATCATCGTGCTCTTGCAATTGCATTTCCCCCATAAAGGATTCTTCAACGGCCAGGTAAAGGATAAGAGTACGTATTGGGATAGGAGGCTTCAGGATAGGAGGGTTTATTAAGTATTGCTTGATTCTCTAAAACATGATCTGACATTGGTCATTCCATACCACCGGTTGCTATTTTTGTAGAAGTTCAAAAATCAACTCACAGATGGTAGTTAGGCGGGCAATGAACCTGCTGACATACTGTGAGAATCCTAAGAATGATCGCACTTTTTTTTCCATCTTTGGAATGGGCATCTTCCTGATAGCTTGGATTTTGTCTGGGTCCATCTCTATGCCCCTCTGATTCACTATATACCCTAGTAGCTTCCCTAAGGTAATCCCAAATAATCACTTCTTCGGGTTGAGGCAAAAGTTATACTTCTCAATTCGGGTGAGAAACCTATCAAGGATAGCTGGATGCTCTTCCCGAGTGTTGGGATTTGACTAGAATATCATTCACATACACTTCTACCTCCTTATGGATTAAGTCATGTAATAGGCCGTGGTGGCTCTTTGATATTCTTCAACCCAACAGGCATGACCTTGTAGCAATAAACCCCCCACTCAGTGATGAAGGGGGTTTTGATCTTATCTTCGATAACCATGAGGATCTGATTATACCTCAAGAAACTGTCCATGAATGAGTACATCGCAGCCTGAGCACCACTGTCGACCAAGACGTCGATATGGAATAGAGGGAAGTCGTCTTTCGGTGAGGCTTTAATAAGATCTCGGAAGTGTATAATTACACTTATTATCTTGATATTTTTACTCATAAAACGATGTGGTTTAGAGTCATTTTATACTTCATATAAAGATTTCACGTGGTATATATTTATTTTTTATGCAAGTGCAGAAACTAGGTGAATATTGGGAGTGAAATGATCAAAGATGGAATTCTATGCAAAAAGAGTGAAAAAGGTGCAAAAAAATTCGTGGAATGCAAGGAATTGGCTTAGGATCGAAGTTGTCAAAGATCGGTAAAGTTGCAAAGAAGAATCATGAAGAAAAGCATAAGTCACAACCATGTCACGATCGTGATTCCTACTCGTGATTGGCCAAATCACGCTCTTGAATATCTATCGTGATCGCGACTTATCATTCTTCACAAACAGTCAGTTACCAACTTACATTCACGATCGTGACATGTATGTCAAGCTCATGAATAGTGACGGATTTGATAAACTCTTCTCAACTTCCAACCGTCGGATAAGAACTATCAACCGCGATAAATTGTTAGATGAAGAGAAACCTTTTGGAGACAATTCAACCATGAAAAGGTGCCTATCCATTGAAGATAAGGATGATATCTTGCATCCAATGACATTGAAGATGATGCAACCCTTCACCAATGGACATAACTATTCATTTGGATAAACGCAACCTTTCACACTCTATAAATAGAGGTTCAAATCAACCATTTCGTGCATGGTGGATATAGAGAATGAGTGTGCATAGTAGCAGATGATAGAGAGTGAAAGTTGTATAGATTTCGCTAGTTCAAAGTGTTAGAGAGAAAAATGTATAAGTGATTCGATTCTTGTTTCAATCACTAGATTTCTCCACAAATTCGAGCGATTGTTGTATGAGTGTAATTGCAAAACACTTATCAATAAAAGTTTCTGTTCTTCAACATTCATTTGTTTAATATTCACAAGGAATAGCATCCTAACGAAGGTTTTGTACGAGTAGAGGCCGAATTCAAAGTAGACACAAGAATTGCGGGAATTGACAACTCCCATTAAAGAGTGGATACGGTTTGATCAACTTTAGCTTTCACTTGCATACCTTACAACCTTACTATGTTTCTAATTCGAAGTTTATGATATGTCTATGTGTCATAACGAGTATTTCATCTTGCGTCACTTATATTAATGAAGTTATATGCTTTCAAGTTGAATTTAAGAGTAGTTTCGGGGTTAACAAGATTGTGTATAATCATTGGATTTGTGATTATAACGCTGTTTAGTGAGCCAACATTTTTGGAGTGGCAACTTGCTAAATATGGCTATGTGAGTGCCACCCGTACTAAGCATATTATTATTGTTGTCCAGGTTTTTATAAGTGTCATAAATCATTTACCCTAGATTTAGAAAGTCATTTCATGTATTGCTTTACGGTGAATTATAGGATATTTGGGCGTCTAGAACCGAGTTTGTTGAAGTTATCAACGGTAACAATGAAGGTTTTGCTAGACCACCAATTAATGCAAATCAGTTCGAAATCAAGCCAACATTGCTTCAAATGATCAGCAATAGTGTGCAATACTATGATCTACCCAATGAAAATTTGAATGCTCACATTGCAAACTTTCTAGAAGTCTGTGATACTTTCAAAATGCCCAATGCTTCTGATGAAGCAGTTAAACTTCGCTTATTTCCATTTACACTCCGTGAAAAAGTGAAAGTTTGGTTGAATTCATTACCCCCAAATTCAATCACCACTTGGAATCAATTAGTACAAGCCTTTCTGACTAAATACTTTCCTTTAGCCCAAACCGCAAGACTCATTAAAAAAATCACTTCCTTTACTCAGAAGGATAGTGAATCCTTGTACGAAGCCTTGGAATGTTATAAGGAACTTCAGCAACTTGGATATCTCACCAAGTCCTCCAGATTCAAGTTCGGAAGAATGAAAATAATCAGGTTAAAAAATTCTTTTTCTTTTTCTTTTTATTTTCTTTTCTTTTCGTTTGCTTTGTGTGTTCTATGTTTTTCGTTTCTAGTTAAGTCTCTCACAATGAGGACATTGTGTTCTCTAGTATGGGGGGGCACTTGTATAAATCTCGAAAATCCAAAAAAAATCAAATAAAATTAAAAAATTGAAGAATGAAATTTTTTTTTGATTTTGTGTTGTTTATAACTTTTCCATACCTATACTATACTAACATATGTTCTGAGGTTATTGTGAGTGTTAGGTATTACAAGTTCGATGTTGGTGCAAATTTCGAACAAAAATTTTTGTTTCGAGTATGAGCGCACATTAAGAGTGTGAGCGCTTTAGTAGATTGGCACAACATTTAACATTTGGCAAGGATGAGTGGTGAGTAACATTCAATAGAAACATTTCAGGTAAGTTTCGATATATATTTCAATGCAACATGAATTAGTATAAAGTTATATAGTTTTAGTTTAAAGCTACCGATAAGTTTTGAGTGTAGTAATATCTATTAGTGTTCTTACTATGACTTTTATATGCTATTCTCGAATACGTCCTATAAGTATTAAGTGTATCTAAAGTGTAGGAAAACTATAGCCATAATCCTTTGAAAGTGATCAATAAGGGATGAGGGTATTGAGAAAAAAAATCAAAAGAAAGAGAGGATAACCAATGAGTTATGCAAAAAGTGAGGAATGGTACGAAGCAGAAACTGCAACCATTCATTGAGTAAAAAAAGAAAGCATAGCATGAAAAGTGGATGCAAAGTACAAAGTACTTCAAAAACATATGCTTAAAAGAAAAAAATGAGAGAAAGTGGT
>CATIWQ010096221.1:0-19722 GCA_949673415.1 Euphorbia schlechtendalii | reverse complement strand
AGGATTCCGAAGAAAGAAACGGACAACCTTATGAAGAAATAGCGCTAGAAAGGAAGGCCAATTTTATCATTTGAGAACAGGAAATCAACAACCACACCGGTCAGGTATTCTCTTTATCCCTCTGCTCTTTTCATGTGATAACATTGGTTATACAACCAACAATTATCACATGAGGGGCAGCTGTGAGCACGGGATTTTGTACCAGCTCGCGAGTTCAATGATGACGACTTTTGCAGGATTTTATCCTTGAATCACACATTTTCGAGTATCCTGACGTATCCGAATTCGAATCCTCCTCGTCCCTAACAAAATTATTTACTTAAATTTAGAAATTAATTAATAAAAAAATAAATAAAAAAATAAAAAAAATACCAAAAATAATAAATAAAAATATAAAATATTAATAAAAAAATGAAGGAGACGTAATCCCGATAGGGGGCAGCCTCACGCACATGCAAGGGAGCCACGTTGGCACGCGAGGTAGCCTCGCGCCCACGCGAGGGAGCCTCATGCGCACGCGAGGGAACCTCGCGAGACTTCCCTGCGATGGTCCTAAGATACCCTCGCGGGGACTGCCCACGAGGGTTCTTAGGAACCCTCGCGGGGCCTCCCCGTGAGGGTTTTAAGGGACCCTCACGGTGCCTGCCCACGAGGGGCCCTGCGAGGGTCCTATAGAACCCTCGCAGGGCCTACACGCGAGGTTCCTAAGGAACCCTCTCGGGGCTACCCGCGAGGGTCCTATGATTCCTTTGCAAGGCCTCCGCACGAGGGTCCTTAGGAACCCTCACGGCACGCACGCAAGGCAGCCTCGCGAACGCGCGAGCAAGCCTCGCGCGCGAGGCCTCGTGAAGAGTTCCGCGAGGCCTCGCCAAGCCTTTTCTCCTGCTAGGCCCCTTCTCAGAAAAACTTTCCATTTTTGGTTTTTCCTTGATTTTCCTATAAGTAGTAGGATCATTTGCGATAAACGAGCCCGTGAAATTATCAGATAAAAACAATATATCTTTAGAACGACCTTTGCTTCCAGGAATTAAAACAAACGATTTTTGGACTTTATACTACAACTTTTTACCTAAACACAAAGGACGAGGGGGATTCCTAAAGGACTGATCGGATTCTTCGACGTGGATTCGTTAAGTAAGAGTAAGCCTCTGAGTTCCTAGAACTGCAATTCCTGTGTTTTCAGTGTTTAATTACTTCTTCTGTTTCATCTGTGAACCTAGGATTTTAATTACTTTTATTTTATTTTAACTGTTGTAATTCTTTATCTTTTTCTTTATTATAAGGAGATGTATGTTAGAACTCCCCCACGAAGGGATTAAAACATTTTCTCGGATAACAGACCACACTTTTTACCATGCGAGCAATTTCATTAATTAAAATGAGCAACCAATGTGCTAATAAAATGAACAGTTTTATTTAAATAACAAACAATATCGCGATTGATTTTTCTTAAGACCACGCGGGCCTCACTAAATCCAAAATCGAACATACATGTTATCCCCTGTGCTAACCTTTGTGGATGCAGGTAGATTAGGATTAGATGTATGTTTAGGATTTTAATTTTCCTTCAGATATCGCAATTTCTTTTTTTCGGGAAATGTAATTAATAGGTTAGCGGGTGGTTGCATCCCCTGAATTTTGAAGCCTTGTAATTTTATTTTTCGCATTTACTTACGGTTTTGTGGATGGTTTATTTTTTCGCTTTGTGAATGATTTATTACTTCGCAATACGTGAATCATGCATACAAACTCATAAACGACCTAAGTGCGAATATGCTTAATTAAAAGAAAAAGGTTTTCTGTAGATGTAATTTAATTTGATCCAATAAGAAATAAGCAACTTATCCTGGACCCAAATCTCTGTGTCTTGGTGGGCCGTCCCCTGGACGTTAAGCCTCATAGGACTCTAATTCCTAGAAAGAGCTAATCCATGTGGTGACTCCACACTGAGAGACAGCGGATTCGGGTTCGAACCGATCTTAAATGTTTTCGCCTTTTTCTCTTTCAAACCTTTTTCCTGGGTCCCAGACCCAGTGCTTTTTCTTCTTCTTTTTCAAAACACCCCGGTGGACCGCACCTATGAAATCGCGCGCTCTCGGCCCACTGCTCCATGTCGCCCGCTCACAACGGTATTACCCAATAAATATGATTCTTTCAAAAGGACACTCAAGGAGTGTTCTCCCAACTGTACCTTGACCTAACTCATGGACTTGCTCGAGATTTATGAAATTGAGTTTAGAAATAAACTCTAAGAGCAAGCCAATGCCGAGGACCTTATAAAAAAACTCAAAGGTTTAAAAGTCAATAGAAAGCTCATGAGGAAGTTAGAGTTGAAGAAGGAAAATGTTTCTTATGAAACAAGCTCGTCGGATGATGATAGTTGTGGCTCAAACATCTGGAGGTTTGTTCATACTAAAGAGTTTCTCTACAGTTCCCTATGAGTTTACTTGGGTATTAGATATTGGTTGTGGTACTCGTATCTGTAATTCTATGCAGTGATTGCAGAATAGTAGGAGGCTTGCAAAGAGGAAAATGGACCTAAGAGCTAGAAATGGAGCATGGGTTACCGCAACAGCTATAAGGATACATAACCTTCAATTCCCTTGTGGTATAGTTTTAGTTTTGAACAATTGTTATTATATTCCTACTGTCACTAAGAATATCATTTCTGTTGCACTTCTAGCAATAGAGGATTTGGAATTTTATTCTCTAATAATAAATGTCAAATTCAGCGTGGTAATATTCTTTATGCTTGTGGAATATCTATGGATGGCATTTACATTCTAGATATTAAAACAGAAATTCCAAATATGAACATTGTTAAGAAATCGAGATTAGATAATGAGAAAACCTCATATTTCTAGTATTGTCATCTAGGCCACATAAACAAGACTCACTTAACCAAGTTACACAAATGTGGAGACTTGGGCCAAATAGAATGGGAATCCTATGGTGCGTGCGACCCTTGTTTAAAGGGGAAGATGACTAAGAAACCTTTCAAAGGAAAGCAACAACACTAGTAATTTGGAAATAATGCACTTCGATGTATGTAGTCTAATGAGTGCTAAGACACATGAGGGTTTCATCTACTTCATAACCTTTATCGATGATTATTCGTGATATGGTTTTTTGTACCTTTTAGGCACAAGTCTAAGAGTTTTGATAAATTTGAAGAGTTCAAAACCGAAGTGGGGAAACAGCTTTGGAAAAATATCAAGACCCTTCTATTTGATCGAGGTGGTGAATACTTAAGCCAAGAGTTTTAGGATTATCTAAGGGAATATGGTATTTTATCACAAAGGACACATCCTAGAGGCAATTAGGGTGATATCTCTTAATTAGTTACAATGTACAAATGGTTTCAAATTAATAATAATAATAATAATAATAATAATAATAATAATAATAATAATAATAATAATCAAGGCATTTTTGTCTCTTATCAGTGTTTTCTTTCTTATTTATGTATCTTGCAGGTATTGTTTGCCCCTTTTCTACTGATAAGTTTAATCTATAATGGTTCCAAAATCTCGTGAACTATTGGCTAATAACTGTGCCAAAAACTTGTTCACAAATAAATGTAGGTGTTGTCAATACCCCTTATTACATAGAAAAATGATGATAACTGCAAGTATACAGTTGCGATGTAGTTTTAAAAGATATCAAACCCACAGGGAAGGAACCAGGTCTAAAGATAACTAGGGAAGCAAAAAAGTAAATAAAATAAAAATAGATTAGAGATTTTTATAGATAGGAAGACTAGAATGAGAAGTTGAGTAAATATAGATGTGATAGATTAGAGACTCTAAATTAATAGATTTTCACTATGAACAAGTATAGCAGAGAAAATATGCAAGTTTAACAAAAGTGTTACGACACACTAGATTAATCTAACAAACCGGTTCAACACACTCAAATGTTCAATAATTCGCCTAAGAGCAACACATGAAATAACTTTTCTGAGTCTAGCGTAAACGAGATAAGACTGTTATATAAACCTGGACAACATCAATACTATGCTTAGTACGGGTCGTTCTCACATAGCCACATTTAGTAAGTAAATAGCGTTATATCACAGATCTAGTGATTATACACGATATTGTTAACCTCGAAACTACTCTTAAAATTAACGCCAACGCATATAACTTGATTAAAATAAAAGACTTAGCATGAAATACACATTATGACACAAAGACATATCATAAACTTCGAAATAGAAAGTATAAGTAGAAAGCAAAGCAAAGTTGTAAGGTATTCAAGTGAAAGCTAAAGTTGATCAAACCGTATCCACTCTTTAATGGGAGTCGTCAATTCCCGCAATTCCTATATCTGCTATGAATTTGGTCTCGACTCGTACAGAACCTCCACTAGGATGCTATTCATTGTGAATATCGAACAAATGAATATTGAAGAATGAAAACTTTTATTGATAAGTGATTTGCAAGTACACTTATACAACAATCGCTTGAATATATATAGAAATCTAGTGATCGAAATAAGGATTCGAATCACTTATACATTTTCTCGGTAACACTTATGAACGTAGCGAAAACTATATAATTTTACTCTCTTTCTAAGCACACACTATATCTCTCACTTTTTCTAATTCTAATGCCATGAAATTTGTGTGGTTTGGAGCCCTATTTATAGAGTGCAAAGGGTTGCGTCTATCCATACGAAGAGTTGTGTCCATTGGTGAAAGATTGCATCACTTCATTGTGATTGGTTGAGAAGCTTTAATTTTATCCACAATGGATAGGTACCTTTTCATGATTGGTTGACTTCCAAAAGGTGTCTTTTCATTTGGTAGTTTATCATAGTTGATTGTTCTTATCTTGCAGTTGGTAGTTAAGAAGATTTCACCAAAAAACTATCCAGGTCGCGACCATGATATACATGTCACTACCGTGAATACTTGTTTGGCAATATTTTGTTCTGAAGAATACTAAGCCACGATAGCGAATGGTTATCATGACCGTGAAATGTGTTTTTCAAAATTCTCCTTGTAACTTTACCGATCTTTGACAGTTCGATCCTAAGCCAAATCTTTAAGTTCCATGCATCTTTTTGCACCTTTTTCACTCTTTTCACATAAAATTCCACTTTAGATCATTTTACGCCCAAGATTTACCTAGTATCTGCATTTGCACCAAAAACAACTACATACCACATGAAATCTTTTATATGAAGTATAAAAATGACTTTAGTGTATAAAATTAATATGATAATAAGTGTAATTATACACTTATCAAGATAACACGGGTGATTACGGGTATAGTAATGATCACATATTGTAAGCCGAGTTGTCAAGATGGGATCCATCACTCCTGATATAGTTATATAGTTGGAGATGTACCTTAGGGCCCCTTGTTGAAGTGACACACTTGTAAACCTCTGATAAGAGTATAAGACTGATAGAACAGGTTTCTAGTCAATCTTGATACATAATGGCTGAGTGGTGTTCTTCGTGAACAAGTCTAATTCTAAGATAGCTATGGCTATTACATGAGCTGACACTTAATTCGAGCTCAATAAGCTGGATGGTACTTAACTTGATGGAAGGAGTGTATTGTATTTATTACTACTGTATAACCGGATCAAGTCACAAGCATGTGACGTTCCAAGTATCGGGGGATAATACACCTTTGCTAGAAAGCCCATTTGATCGTCTAAAGCTATCAGGTACCATATCTGTCTAGAACACTAAGCCTAAAGGTTCTCGAATGGAAGCAAAGTTTAGGTTAACCTCTAGCGGCTCAATACTTTGGGATCCTATGAGGTCACACACTTTGGGTCTTTATTAGACTAAGTAAAGAACCTATGGACTTGGTCTATGTCAAAATATCTAGTTGTTGAATTCGTTAGAAGAATTATTATTTGGCTGGACCAAATTAATAATTGAAGGGAATAAAGAGAAAATAGGGAAAATAACACAAAGCTGAGCAAGGGAATTTTTCGTATTACGAGTGGGCCCCAAATGAACACTGGATGTTTGGAGTGGGGACTACGTGGTTACCCCACGAATTGAAAAGCTTGCAGGTCACTAGTGCTACCCACATTAATCCTTGCTTAGGCATGCAGCACATGCCCTCTAGCGCGATGCGCGATAGCCCACAAGCATGGGGTTGTGTTAAGGCTTGCCTTGTGATGGATCCGTGAGTTAGCCCCGCTGGTCTAAGTGATTCGTGTGGTTTACCTGCTAAGTGGGATAGGAATTTTCCCATCCTACATTCTGTTTGAAGGGGAGTCAAACACTCCCCCTTTTTCCCTATATATAGGCCTCCAGCTCCTCTTTATTCCACACTTCAGCTTAGCTTTCCTTTCTTAGTTCGACATCTCTTTCTTCGTTCATTGTGCAAAATCCTTCATGAGTTTCTCCAAACAACAAAGAATTCTTTTAAAGGCTCATTCTAATTAAAACTAGCCTTCTTAGTTTATATTTTTTGGTTGGTCTTCGAGCTGTCTAGCAGCTGCTGTCTACTAACGGATTCTACCTCAATGAGGTTTTTGTCGGTGAAGATCCGTGAGGATCAATCATAGAGGCTATCCTAGTTTGGAGGCTCATGCTACCAAATTGCTCTAAGGGAACACTGCAACCAAAGAAAGAGAAAGCACACATCAACTGGTAATATTCTAAACATTGATGCGAGGTTTCTTTTATAAATTTTATATACTTATAAGCATCTATGGAACCTTTTAACTTAGATTATATTAATCATTGCATGCTTAGGAGATCATTAGGTTAATTTTAAGTTTTGAAATTTCTCCTTGCAACGTTTGCATGTTCAATTACTATCTTGATTAACCAATTGTGGTATAAGAGTCTGTCTTATGCTATGCAAGATTGATTGTAATATGTTAAAATGATATTTTTTATGAACTGATTAAAGTATGCTATGAATGACTTAGGTTTCAATTCATGTTATAGAAAATGATGAGATAACTGGATTAAAGTTTTGCTCAAACTTAGTCTAGGTGTTTATCATATAAATTAGCAATGTTTTACCACACGTGTAAATACATTAATTGAGGGTCTTACTGTACTTCACTCAATTATGGAATGAAATCTTTAAGTCATAGTTGTCTGTGGTACAACGAAACAAAGTGCCCGTGGTTATTTTGGCAAGGATTGGACTTGGTTTCTCATTCACACTAAGGGGGCCTCTCCTACCTAGAAATCTCTATCAGAATCTGATTCAAAAGTACCCAAGGGACTTTTATGACTTAGTCGATTTCTAGTATGGGAATTTGACTCCGTATATGGTTTTACAATTGTTGTTTTGTTATTAAATGAAAAATTATAGACATAGGTGCAATGACTTAAACATGGACCTTGTTTGTTTTGCCCGCTATGTGGAGTCTTGACATAATGGAATGATTATGATATACTAGTCTCGAGCATGTTCCCTTAGAGTTAATAATTCCAAATAGCCCAGAATTATTATTTTCATAATCATTTCCATCGTATAAAACCTATACTGGGGCAAGACCAATGGCACCAATAAAATCCCCACAACAATATTAAGGTGGTATATAGTCTTCCTATTATAAGTTGCGATACGAACCTTATTAACGGATGTAAGCACATGTACAACATACCTTCCCTTAACATGTGTTTGGTCATGAGACTAGACGGGGTTAATGCCTTAACCAAAATGGGTTAGTTGTCCATATTATTGGAGCTAATGCCAGATTAGATACACATTTGAGGAGTCGTACAATTGGGTACGCACATCTCGAGAAAGGGAACTCAAATGGATTAGCAACTGCATGAGATGCAAATGGATGGGTTCCAACCATGGTTATTTTGTTATGGCTTGACTGCTATAGCAGGGTCATGATGAATGGCTTGACCAAATTTCCCGAATTTAAATAGAAGGGGCTATTTGAATGTCGAGAAAATAGTAGGAATTATGTATTTAATTAAAGACCTTGTATTAAATGCATGTACATATACTAATGTCTAAACAAATTCTATCTTCTATCTAGGTTTAACAATGAATCTGAACATAAGTTTCTATCCGATACTTGATAATAAATTAACAGGGATCAATTTTGACGACTGGTTCAAAGCTCACAAAAGAGCTTGAGAAAAGTCACATGGATTATGTTCTTAGTAATCCGGAACTAGTCAATCATGATGCTGTGGCTTCTAGCCAAGAGAATTAAGTATATCTTAAGCACAAAAAGGATGCTTTCATGGTGTCACTAGTAATGCTTGAAACCATGAGTTTGAAGCTTAAGAAACAACGAGAAGGTATGGACCTAAGATCCATGTTAATTCATCTTAGAGGACTTCATAAGAGCATGAAAGTTGAATGGAATGAAATATTTAGATTTCTCTATAACTCTAGGAGAGATGATGGGATCCCGGCCACCGAGCAATGCATAGAATACTTGCAGTATTCAAGGAGATTGGCTCAAATGGGAATCAACACAGATTCTGACCATGACATACAGCTTATGATAAAAGGTCTTTCTAATAAATATTCATCTTTTGTGAAAGATTATCTTATGTCAAGGAAGACCATCAAGACATCTGAGTTTATTAGGAAATGTAAAAGTTTTGAAGAAGGTTTGAGGGCTAGAGGAATAAGTACCTTGGCAAGTAGAACTTGTGTCAAAGTTAAAGGTTTAAAACCCATCAACAGGAAGGTTAAAAATGTTGTTATTGAAAAGGAGAAGCCCAAAGGAATATGTTTCGAGTGCGGAAGGCCCGGATGCTGGAAATGTGAGTGCAAAGCTCTAATTTTTTAACAAATGAAGAAGAAGCCAAGTGAGGCATATACTTCAGGTATGTTCATGATAGAGAGTTTCTCTACAGTTCCATATGAGTCTACTTGGGTATTAGATATTGGTTATGGTACTCATATCTATACTTCTGTGTAGGGATTATGGAATAGTAGGAGGCTTGCAAAGAGGGAAATGGACCTAAGAGTTGGAAATGGAGCACGGGTTGCTAAAACAGTTGTAGGGACAAATAGCCTTCATTTACCTAGTAACCTAGTTTTAGTTTTGAACAATTACTATTATATTCCTACTATCACTTAGAATTTTATTTCTTTGGCACTTTTAGCAACAGAGGAATTTGAAATTTTATTTTCTAATAATAAATGTCAAATTCAACATGATAATGTTCTTTATGCTTGTGGAATATCTTTGTATGGCATTTATGTTCTAGATACTAAAACTGAAATTCTAAATATGAACATTGTTAAGAAATCGAGATTGGAAATGAGAAATCCTAATACTTATGGCTCTGTCATCTAGGCCATATAAATGAGACTCGCTTAACTATGATACATAAATGAGGAGACTTAGGCCCAATGGAATAGGAATCCTATGGTGCAAACGAACCTTATTTGAAAGGGAAGATGACTAATAAACCTTTCAAAGGAAAGGGTTAGCATGCACTAGTATTTTGGAAATAATAAATTTCGATTTTTGTGGTCTAATGAGTGTTAAGACACATGAGGGTTTCATCTACTTCATAACCTTTATCGACGATTAGTCACGGTATGGTTATTTGTACCTTATGAGGTATAAGTTTGAGAGTTTTGAGAAATTTAATGAGTTCAAAACCGAAGTAGAGAAACAGCTTGGGAAAAGTATCAAGACCCTTTTATCTGATTGATGTAGTGAATACTTAAGCTAATAGTTTAAGGATTATCTAAGGGATAATGGTATTTTATCCCAGTGGACACTTCCTTATACACCCCAACACAATGGAGTGTTGGAAAGGAGTAATTGAGTCGTACTCGATATGGTTTGGTCCATAATGAGCCAAGCAGAACTCAAAAGATCCTTTTGGGGTTATGCACTTGAGAACGTAGTTTATATTCCAAATAGAGTGCCCTCTAAATCAGTTGATCAAACTCTATACGAATTATGATGTGGTAAGAAACCCACCCTTTCTCACCTGGGAGTGTGGGGTCTTGCTTACGTAAGGAGGACGAGTTCGAATAAGCTGGGTGTTAAGTTTGAAAGGTGTCTGTTTGTAGGTTACCCTAAGGAGACTATAGGGTATACCTTCTTTGATCCCAAGGAATAGAAAGTCATTATTTCTAGAAATACTTAAATCCTCGAAAGCTAGTGACAGCAATCTTGAGTTAGGCACTCAAGAAGGTAAAACAGACAATCAGACTGATTATACCTACACCTGTTACACAAGATAATGGAACAGCCTACTATAACACCAACATTACGTAGGTAAGGCAGGGCTTCAATCGCTCCCAAGAGATACGGTTTCTCATCACTGATGATAAACATCTCTTCCTTATGGATGATGATGAGCCTCATGGAGGTAATAGAAGGCTTAGAATCTGATAAATGGCTTGCAGCCATGAGGTCAGAGATGGACTCCATGTATAAAAATCAAGTTTAGAGCTTAATTGATGCTCCAAATGGGATTAGGCCCATAGGATGCAAGTGGGTTTTCAAGAAGAAAACTAACATGGACGATAACATAGTTACCTATAAAGCAAGGCTGGTTGCAAAAGGGTACAGTAAAAAAGAAGGCATTGACTATGATGAAACCTTTTCAATGGTGATCATGCTAAAGTTTATCAAGATACTCTTTGCCATCGCCGCTCATTACGATTATGAGATTTGGTAGATGGATGTGAAGATAACATTCCTTAATGGGAATCTGGAAGACGGTGTGTTTATGGCACAACCCGAGGGTTTTACATCCAAGGATGACTCAAAAGTATGCATGATGTAGAAGTACATTTATGGACTTAAGCAATGATCAAGGAGTTGGAATATTAGGTTTTGACGAGACAATCCGAGAAATTGGTTTTGTGTCAAACGCTAATGAGCCCTATGTATATAAGAAGGCTAATGGGAGTGCGGTTGTTTTTCTTGTATTATATGTCGATGATACATTACTGATAGGAAATGATATTCATTTTCTTTTGACAGTTAAGTCATGGTTGTCATAGAAGTTCTCCATGAAAGACCTTAGAGAAGCAGCTTTTATACTTGGTATAAAGATCTACTGAGATAGGTCTAGAAGGCTGCTAGGTCTTTCGTAAAGTAATACATAGACAAGGTTTTGGCTAGATTTAACCTTGAGTAGTCAAGAAAGGGTTGTCTCCCGATGTCTCATGAGATTAACCTTTCTAAATCTTAGTGTCCAAGAACATAAGAAGAGAGAGTGCGCATAAATGGAATACCCTATACCTCAGTGATAGGTTCCATCATGTATGCTATGGTATGAACTTAGCATAATGTCTCACATGCGTTGAGCATCATGAGCAGATTTCAATCTGACCCATGTGAGAAGCACTGGATAGACATTAAAACTATCTTTAAGTACTTACGTAGGGCTAAGGATATGTTTTTAGTATATGGATAAGGTGATCTGACTTTGAAGGGATACACCGATGTGAGTTTTATATCTAATAGGGATGATTATAAGTCCCAGTAAGGGTACGTGTTTATGTTAAACAGAGGGGCAGTTGTTTGGAAAAGTTTTAAATAGGATACGACTAATAATTCAACCACAGAATCTGATATTTTAGTTACTTCAAAAGCAGCTAAGCAAGCTATTTGGCTTAAGGGATTTATTAGTGATCTCGGTGTGGTATCCAACTTTGTAAATATGATAGCGATCTATTGCGATAACAACGGGGCTATTGCTCAAGCAAAGGAACCATGGTCTCATCAGAAAAACAAACATATACTCTGAAAGTGCTATCTCATTCATTAGATGGTAGCCAAGAAAGATATATATTTAGAATACATCCCAATAGATCATAATCTTGCGGATGGGCTAACTAAGCCATTAACTTAAGTTAAACATGACCATCATGTTAGCGAGTATGGCATGAAGCACATGGGTAATTGGCTCTAGTGTAAGTGGGAGATTGTTAGACATGATGTATGTAGAGATTAACCTAAACTTAACTTCCCATCTGGGAACCTTTTGTCTCAATGTTCCAGGCTGATAAGGAACTTGATAGCTCTAAATGATCAAATTGGCTTTCTAGCAAAGGCGTATAATCTCCTGATACTTGGAACATCACATACTTGTGACTTGATCCGGTTCTATAGTAGTAACAAATACAAGACACTCCTTCCATCAAGTTAAGTACCATCCATTTTATTGAGCTTGGATTAAGTGTTAGCTCATGTAATAGCCATAGATATCCTGGTCAGGTTATGTGTTTATGTTTAATGGAGGGGAGGTTGTTTGGAAGAGTTTCAAATAGGATACGACTGCCGATTTAACCATAGAATTTGAGTACATAGCTGCTTCAGAAGTGGCTAATGAAGCTGTCTGGCTTAAGGGATTTATTTGTGATCTCGATGTGGTGTCCAACATTGTAAATCTGATAGCGGTCTATTGTGATAAAAATGGGGCTATTGCTATAGCAAATGAACCACGGTCTTGCTAGAAAAGCGGACATGTACTTAGTAAGTACAATCTCATTCAAGAGATAGTAGCAAGAAAAGATATAAGTTTAGAATGCATCCAAACAGATCAGAATCTAGTGGATGGGCTAACCAAACCATTGACTCAGGTTAAGCTTGACCAGCATGTTAATGAGTAAGGTATAAAGCACATGGCTAATTAGCTCTAGTGCAAGTGGGAGATTTTTAGATATGATGTATACCCTAGAGGCAATTAGGGTGATATGTCTTTATTAGCTATAATGTACAAACAGTTTCAAATTATTAATAATAATCAAAGGCATCTTTATTACTTATGAGTGCTTTCTATTTATTGTTTCTCACTGGTATCATATATGTTTGAATATGTATATGTGCACTGATAAAACAAAGTTTGTGACTAATTCATAGCATAAAAGTGCAAGGACATAGTGGGAGCTATGTGGAGTGAGAACTGCACATACTTGTTACTATGAATAATCTAAATATCCCTATTCATAGTTTCATTAAGACTGGACATCAATGGAGTGGATAGATTGGTATGTGTATGCTTACTCCTTGGATTAGTTCCAAGTAGTCAATCTCACGAGCTGAAGGTGGTACCTTAAGTTAACACATGAATGTATTCGGGTAATACATTGGAGACCGACATAAGACAAACACTCGAAAATAACTATATCCATATGTCTGTGTCATGTTTTATTGCAGTAGCAGTACGAGTATCCTCAAATATGAGATACCGGTTACTTTATGTAGGAGTTCCTATACTTTGGGTCATACTTATTCATAACCTGGCGATCAGGATGACACGGGGTGATTAAGGGTATAGCGATGATCACATTTTAGTAAGTTGTGTATTCAATATGGGATCCATCGCTCCTCATATAGTAATATATTGGAGATGTACCTTATGGCCCCTTATTGAAGTGACACACTCATAAACCTCATATCAGAGTATATGATTGATGGAACGGGTTTCTAATCGATCAAGATACAAAACCGCTAAGTGGTGTTCTTCGTGAACAAGTCTAATTCCAGCATAACTATGGCTATTACATGAGCTGACACTTAATTTGAGCTCAATAAACTAGATGGTACTTAACCTAATGGAAGGAGTGTATTGTACTAGTTACTATTGTAGAACCGGATCAAGTCACAGGCATGTGATGTTCCAAGTATAGAGGGATCATAAGCCTTTGCTAAAAAGCCCATTTGATCGCTTGGAGCTATTGGGTTCCATAACTGTCTGGAACATTGAGCCTAAAGGTTCCTAGATGGGAAGCCAAGTTTTGGTTAACCTCTACCAGCTCTATACTTTGAAATCCTATGAGATCACACACTTTGGATCTTTATCAAACCATGTAAAGAACCTATGGTATGGACTGGGTCTATACCAAAAATGCAAGTTAAGAAATCAGTGAGAAGAATTACTTATTGATTTAATCAAATTAATAATTAACAGAAATATTGAAAATATAGGGAAAAGGTTGCATGAAGCGAGCAAGGGAAATTTCCCTTTGCGAGTAGGCCCCAAACTAAACACGAGTTGTTCAAAGTAAGGCCTGTGTGGCTACCCCACAAGCCAACAGGCTTGTGGGCCACTATCACACGAGGATAACCCAGGCTAGGCTTACAGGAAAGCTCACAAGCCGCAGCTTGCGGCACAAGGCGAGCCTGCTAGGGCTTTCCTTGTGGTAGCCATGGGTCAACCAACGGGTATCTATACCCACGATCCCATCCCACGTAGAGTTTTAGGGGGAGTCTATCACTCCCCTTTTTCCCTATAAATAGGCTTCAAAGCCTCATCAATTCATACACACATTAATAGCTTTGAGCTTGTTTTCTCTCTGATTTCTACTCTCCTCTTCTTTTGTTGTGCAAGAGCATCCATGAGTTTCTCTAAACAAATCAAAGAGTTCTTTTAGAAGGCTCAAAGTTTAAGTGAGCTTTCGATTTGGATTTTCAAGTTGATTTACAAGTAGTCTAGCAACTGCTATTAATCGACGGGTTCTACCTCTTCGAGGTTTTGGTCGGTGAAGATTGGTGTGGATCAAGTCTTAGAGGCTCTCCTAGTTTGGAAGCTTGTGCCATCAGAATCACTCAAAGGGAACACCGCTACCAAAAGAGAGATCAAGCATGCATCAACTGGTAATGCTTTAATCTTTAGATGCTAGGTTTTTTTTATATGTTTTATAAACCTAAAAGTATCTATGGAATGTTTTAACCTAGATTATGTCAATTATGGTATGCTTAGGAGATCCTCAAGTTAATTTTATGTTTTTGAAATTCTGCCTTGCAACCTATACATGTTCAATTACTGTCTTGATTAACCAACACCTAAACCTAGCAGTAACCAAGTCCAAGGGGAGTTGGTTGATACATCCATCTTAGCTCAAAATAGAGAGTTAGCAAGCAAGTAATTCCCCTCTCTAAAAACTGGTGTTGAGTTGGATGGAGCAGTTAACAGTGTGCTGCTATCTCAAGAATTGATGAACTTATCCACTAAAATTAAGGTAAAAATTCCAGAGTTCGAGGAACACTCAACTATTCCTTCTGAATCCCTCTACTTGAGAAGTTTGAGAAGATTCAAGGGAGCTTGTATGCGATTCGTAACCACATAGCAAAAAAGAGCACCAAAATTTTAATGGACAAGATGCTCTAACCCTAACTGGGTTGTATGATTCTATAGCTCAGCGCAACTGTCACCAATATCCTTACGTCTACTGCTATTGCTAACGCGATAGTAGGATAGATGAAAGGTAGCATTGAAGCTGCTATTGAGTATCTTGAACACTACTTTTGTGGCTCAAGCTACATAATTTCATCAGTTTAGCAAGGAAAAAGTCAAAATAAAAAGGAGCATAGATAGATTGATAGAAGCTGTGCATAAAAAAGTGGAGATGATGAAGGACATTGGTCACAGCATGGCTAAGGTGATTGAGTTTATGTCCAGGTTGATGGTGAACCAAGATAAGAAGTTGTATCAGGTGCTGAAGGTGGTAGAAGAGACTGGGAAGAAGGTTGAAAAACCTTCGATGGACCTTGATGCGCTAGCTGAGAAGATGGAGTCTATCTACAAGCTTATCAATGATAATACTGATGATAGAGTCTCAGGAAGCGCAGAAAGCTCTCATTGATGATATGGGAAGGCTGTTCCTTGAGCTAACTGAGTCTCTTGACCCATATATTGGTCTTTCTGTGCATAAGAAGTTGAATTTGATGAAGGATAAAGTCAATTACATACAATTCTCTATCAATCAGATGATCACAACTAGGATGTATGACTCAAGGGATATCGAGTTCACGGCTAAGTCAATGCACTCAATATGTCCATGAATCATTGATATGGAGGCACAACTAGGATGTATGACTCAAGGGATATCGAGTTTCATGATTTGCTGCAATGCTTTCAACAGTTTGTTTATCAAGGATTTGATCAAATAGCCCATCTCACGCGGTGTCATCATTTACTACTTAAAGAGCTGAATGATCAAGACATCCTAAGTCAAAAGGGAAAGAACAGCATGAATCTGAAATCTCGCCAGCCATCATAGGAAAGATAAAGGATTTCCAAGCCACCCTCGACTCCTTCAACCTGTGCCTGGAGCAAATTATGAAAGGCTAGTTAACAAAGGGGGAGAAGGTAGTGGAAGATGCAACAAGGACATAAGCGCAATAGAGACATTCTTTATCTAGCCGGCCTCAGTGTCAACCTCAATATCCTCAGTCTCAACAAACTCAGCAATAACAATCGGATCACCAACAACATCAGCACCATCATTCTTTTTCAAGTAATCCCTGAGGTGAATCATCAAGCTCTCAGCACCGTAGATATCTGTAAACTAGATTGTTAGAACTTTTAATAGGACTTATCATATAATTTTAGTTCTAAACACTTTTTGTAAAATGACTAAGTATCTTTTATTAATGAAAATTACAAGTTTGTCCATCTAGTCAAATTTAAGAGCTTCTTAACTCAGTTTTTGTTGTTGAATGCATGTATGTTTTTGCTTATAAATCGTTGCAGGAATATATGCTGAGACCAATCTTAAAGAAAAGCTGAAGTAAGACAAAGTCCCAATTTGAAGAAAATTCCTCTAAGTATGGCGGAGTTGAGCTAATTGAAGAAGATCCACTTGGTATGGGGGAGTCCAAACTAAGGAATTCACTCAGCATGGGGGAGTCTTACATCACTTTCCAGGTTTTCCTATATCTTTAAACTATCTATTCAATTAATCTCTTCTACTACCTAGTTTATTATCAGTCCAAAATGGGGGGAGATTGTTGAACCCAAGTTAATAGTACATCACAGTACTTAAAACATTTTGGAAATAACAAACTGACAAGGATAGTGAAATTAATTGAGTATTAAGTATACTCTAAATTAATGAAGTTTACTTGAGTTTGTTTAAAGGAAAACAACTCAGTTTACTGAATAATTAATTAAGTTACAGCATGGGGTAAGAAAAGCTGAGTTAAGCTTAGTATTACATAGTTTATAAGCTATTCACTCAATTACGCTGAGTTAGCTTTTTGTTATAAAAGCTGAGTAATTCTGACACTTAGAGAATTAAATGACACATGTGCTACTAACGGTTTCTGTAAGAAATAGAATATCCATTTGATGCTTTTTAGGAGAAAAGGCACTGAAATTAAAGAAGATATTCTAGTGGTCCTCACAAACAAAAGGTATTAGTACTGAATGTTAGAGATTCCTCGCTGAAGTCCAAGGCAAAAGGAATCCTCTGACATGCACAACTTCTCAATGTCTCCATGCAACTCTACAACGTCAGCAAGCCAACGAATTACAGAATTCCATGTTGCAACTTGTGCGCCTCTCTATCAGAATGGATTGCTTGAAGACAAATGAGTTTTTAACGCATTAGATTAATGGATTAATCTCATGCTTCAACGTTCAAAATATCTGTCTCTAAACGTCCTGGAATTTATCTCCAATGGGAAAATTCGAAAGATTTGAAGAGTAGAGATATTGAAGACCTGTCAGGATGAGAAGTTTGCAATGGCTAATTCCAAGACCTTCAACTCTAAATAGAAGACTGGAGCAGACGTTCAAACTTGGTGACTCACATCGAATTTCTCTAAGAGCTGAAACTCTATTCAAATACTCCCAGCTTCAAGAAATTCCAAAGCAAGCAATCAACAAACACAATTTATCAAACCTGTTTGTAATAGAGAGAATAGCACTTAAGACTTAACATTGTAAAGGATTCAACATTTCTATAAGTGAAATTCCTCTGTTCGCATTGAGTGTTATTTTAGGAAGGGTACCTAAACCTAGTTTGAGAAGTAGTTAGAAAGGAGAGTACTTTCTATAATCTTTTATACCCGTTGTAAAGGCTTCTCTGTCTAAGGAATGAACGAATCACTAGTGGATTAAAGCTAGAAAAGGAATCTGGGATTAGAGGTAATCTAGGGGCCGGACCAGAATAAAATCTCATGTGTAAAAGTTCTAACCTTACCTGTTTGGCTTTATCGCGATTATCTCATTCAACAATCTGTCTATTTCACTTATTTTGCTTGAAAACCAATCCGAGATGAGTAAAGTACTCAATGTCAATTGAAGATGAACTGTGCCAGCAAAGCTGAGCTATTTATTGTTTCTAGACCCAGCTAAGCACGATCAACTCAGCACGTATCTAAAACCATAACTTGGTAAACAACACTTTGAGTGATGTTACCTTGAACCCAAATTAACTAGAAAGAAGATAGTTACAAAGGAAAAAGATAAGAGCAAAAAAAATATATAATAAAATAGTCAAGTGAATATTAAATTTTCATTGTTGTAAAAACAATAAAATCAAACTTTTTTGATAATATGATCTAATTACCCTTTGTTTCTTGTAGTATTATTAAAACCCCTCTTTACTAATCATAAAACATTGAATGAGTTTGTCCGTAAAGAAAGCGGCATTGCACTAACATTGCATCTATGATACTCCAACCAGCAACACTGCTACAAACCATTAGGAACATATATGGGTTCAATGTTATTTCTAAAGAGACAAGGTTTTACAGGGAAAGCCAACCCTTCATCACCACCCTATCACAACTCCAATTTCTACAAGGGCAGTAAAAAATGCATTATATCAGTAACAGGCTGTAAATTCTATCTTCCATTGATCAGATTAAATACAATCCACATGAAATCACACATTATCGAACATTTTTTTTAATTTATTCGATTAATTTCATTTTTTATATAATATTTTAGCGTACAGATAAAATGAATTATGAACATCAGCGAAATTGCTAGATCCAAATACTAGAAAAGGCTTCTTGAAGAGCTCTCTTCCTGCTAAATTCAAAGGTCCATCCTCCAGCCCTTACCCCCCTCTCGGTTCGAAGCTTCATGAAATCCTCGTCATCTATAGCATAATCACCTATCTGTGGGGCCAAGCCCGTTGGCCGTGGTTGCCCTCCAAGAACAGAAGGTGCATATAGCCCTGCTTCTATCGCTACTCCTTGAGAATTCTGCCATCAACATTTCAAACATCACTAGCTTCAGATTCTTATTAGTAGTCACTAGACAGCTTTACGTAAACTAAACTTTTTCCAATTACTCCAGTTCAGAACTGTTAAGAAAACAAGTGCCAATTTCGTATATAGTACAAGGAAGATTTCCTTGTAAGGACATGAGTTATGTATTGCCTCGACTTTAACTGTCTTATGCTCTTAACAGAAATTGACTGCAGTCTAAATCTACTCGTTCTCCAAAAGGAATAATGTTCGAGATATGGCTAAGGGTAGACTAGTAATACCTTCTTGTTACTGATTTGGTCTGAGATTTATATCTTTGTAAACAGATATAAATCTGAGACCAAATCAGTAACAAGAACTTTGTATTACCCAAATGATAGCAAGAGCAGAGATTACAACATAAATGCAATATAAAAGACTAGAAACCAGAGCAATGCTCCCACAGGGCCATAGTCGTCAAGGCGCGAGTCACACTTAGGCGCATGTTAAGAGCACCAATTAAAAAAAGTTAATTATGCTGACATTTAAATAATATAAAACTAATAAAAATTATTCAGGTGTTTTTCATCATTATTGAAAACTGTTTACCTTCCACAAGATCAAGATATTTTTAGTAACAAACCCAAAAACACCAACTAAAAATAAAAATTATCCCAAGCATTCAAAGCAAAATAAAAAATTCATCAGTTTATATTATTTTGTGTTAAAATAAATCTAAATGATCATTTTATCTAGGATGGAGTGATCATATTATCAATAATAACATTATTATTACTATTTTTCTCATCATTTATAGTAATCGATTTTCCTAATTGTTATATTAATCTA
>CATIWQ010096220.1:0-15071 GCA_949673415.1 Euphorbia schlechtendalii | reverse complement strand
ACTACTAGCTTCTTCTCCAGTAGGTTTAATAGTATTGTTATTGATAATACCTTTTAATTCATTAATTTGAGAAACTATTCTTTCCACTCTATTATGAATATCAACCAATTTTTCTCCTAATATTATTAAATAAATATTAGTAAAATTTTTCTGCTTTATTAAAGCATTAATATGATTAGTGGTTGATTGTAAAACTTCATTTTCAAAAATTATTTGAAAAGCATTATAATGCTTTATTTCATTATCTCTTTAATTGTGAAAGGATAAACTGGCGGAAAAACTTGTTTAATAGTTTCTCCTGTAGGATTTTTAAAATCTCTTTCAATAACATAAATAAATCAGATTAACTTTTATAATCTCTAATTCAAAAGAAATGAAAAGAAATAAAATAACTTTAAATTTCAAATAACATGTACCAAATTCCAAACATGAATGAAAATTATTTTTCCAAATTATACACCCATTTCATGTTCATCTTGACATATAACCATATGGGACAGGAATGAAAAAAAATGAAATGAAATAAAATAAAAACAAACATTTGTTAACTGTAAATGGAGATATGAAAAGGGATTTGAATGACTTTGAATATAAAAAATTTAATTCCTTCAAACCACATGTACTAAAGTGGATTCGGTTGAGGAAATTTTAACTTATAAATAACATGAATAAGAAGAATATGCATAACATAAATATATAGAAATGTAGAGAATAAGAAATATGGAGAGAGTAATATGGAATTCTATTATTATTATTCTTAGAAATTGTGTACAACAAGCCTAGGCTAAGTACTTGAAGAGACACAAGTTACACAATTCAATATAATGGACAACAAGTCTATTCATTTTATATTTTACAAACATATATTTACAACAATTCTCCTTTGATGTCAATTTCCGCGAATGGGGAACTGACTCGTTAAAAACCTTACCAAGGAAAATCATATGGGACAAAACCTTTAGTAAAGGGAAAAAGAGTGCAGTGTGTCACTTCCCCTGTTCGCAAGAATATGACTATGCAATATGAATATGCCTCGTTAAAACCTTGCTAAGGAAATCCCTGTGGGACAAAAAATTATCGAAGGAAAAAGAGTACAATATTCATATGTAGTTTTACTTCCCCTAAAAAAATTTCAATGGCCAAGACATATCCTTGATCTAACGAATCTCAATATTGTGCACATGTGTTAGTGAAAATACTTGCTATATTGTCACTCGATTTAACTTCGTAGATATCAACTTAACTAGTCTTCATGAGATCATGAATGTAAAAGAATTTGGGTAAAATATGCTTGACTTGATCTCATTTAATATAGTTGTTGGATTCTAAGCTAGAAGTTTAAATTTTGATGGTTCTCAGCTCAGAAGTTAAAAGAACTCTAAGAAGCTAAAAGAACTCTCAGAAGCATAAGAAGCTCTTGAAGAAACCGAGATCTCAGAAGACTATTAATCATTGAGCTTCAGAGGAATAGTTCACTCTATAGAAGAAAAACCTTTTAGAGGCTTTGCAGAGGGTAACTTAGTCATTTGGCGCTAAAAGTAACGGGAGCTGACCTCGCATTAAATGCCGCTACGCTCCAATATACCTCAGTATGAAAAAGGACAAAAGTTGTTGGTGACTAAGGAACAAAAACATTCCTGTTAATCCCATATCATACAATCGTACAAGAGTGGGGTCAAAAATTAGCCTAGCAAATGTCACATGGATTCCCTTAAGACTTGCTCATTTCTAAATAGAATTTTAACGAAAACTCACGCTGAGACAACGGGAAGAATTTCAGCATGAGTCCAAATCCAAAGGAAACATTCTCTCCCTCCATAAAAAGATGTTGTCCTCCATTGAAGCAGGTTGCCAATTTTTATCCAGATTTCAAGAGTACACACAAGCTTTCAAAAATCAAATGCAATCTTCCTATGAATCACTAAAAAGCAAACACACTTCTCTATATTTGTTTGTAATTGAGTTTTATTGAAACAAAGTTCGAAAACTCATTAATCTTTCTTTAATTCAAAATTGTAAACACTAGCTTGGGGTTAAGTTAGTGTGAGGGAGCTTAGAAAACTTAAGAGGAAGGTACTATATAAGTAAAAAGCTCGGAGCCTTAGATATAGCAAGGAGGGTACTTCTGTATTGGTATAGCTCAATACTTGCGAAGGTTGTGGAAGGGTATTTCAACTAGCATTGTAGTGGTTCATTCTTCACCAGAAGAAGAATATATAGTGGATTAAATCTTGGACAAGAGATTCCAAGGAATTATTTAAGCAGATGCTGAACTAGGATAAAAACTTCTATTTGCACTTTCTTAACTCTATTTTATTTATTATCATTGCATTAGTCAAGTTAAGAAGTCAAAATTAATACTGATTTGAAAATGGCTAAAAGAAAAAGGGGATTCTGAGTAAACTTTAAACACTCAGAAGTAACCTCAAAAGCTAGTTTTGCTCATCTTCTGAAGTACGTGTTGAACTCGAAAAAGATTCATTTACCCCCCTCTGACCTATTTTACACCCTACTAGGTCCAAAAATTGGTATCAGAGCATAAATCAAATAAAAGATTTAAATATATCTTGAGTAAATGATAATCATGGGTGAAAATAGCTTAAAACACCTACCTAGAAACATGACCACACAGATCCTTCATGAAGGATTATCTATGTCCAGACCTCCTCTGTTCTTTAGACAGAATTACACTTTCTAGAAGAATAGAATGAAGAATTTCATCCAATCATAGGATATGTATGCATGGCTGGCAATAACCAATGGACCATACATCTTGACGATTGCAAATGATAGAATTACTGCCCCAAAACCTGAAAGTGCATATAATGATGCTAATATGAAGAAATTTTTAAGTAATGCAGCTATTATTAATTTTCTTCATTGTGCTTTAGATGCAGCAGAATACAGCAAAATTTCAAGTTGTGAAAGTGCTAGAGAGATCTGGAAGAAACTAGAGGTTACCTATGAAGGAACCGACAAAGTCAAAGAATCTAAGAACAACCAAAATCTACGCCAGTATGAGCTATTTGAAATGGAAGAAAATGAATCCATATCTAGCTGGAATTCTAGATTCACCAACATTATCAACGAGCTCAAAAGGCTAAGAAAGAACTTTTTAGAAGAAAAACAAGTAAAGATGATCCTCAAAATCCTAACAGAGAAATGGCAGGCAAAGAAGACTGCAATAGAAGAGGCTCAAGATCTCACCACTTACAGGTATAATGAGTTAATTGGATCTTTAATAACTCATGAAATCTCTATGCAGAATTTTTAGAAGAAGGACAAGGCCAAAGCTGAAGTAAAGAATGCCATCTTCTCAAGGCAGAAGCTGTAGGTGACAGCTCTTCTGAAGATGATGAAGAGATGGCAATGCTAGCTAGAAAATTTAGGAAGTTCATGAAGGAGAATTCAAGAATTGCTCAAAAGTTTCAGAAGAAGGGGAACTTTCCTTGGAAGTTTGATTATCAAAAGAAGGGTTGTACAAGAACAAAATTCAGAACATTTGAAGATAAATCCATAGGAGAAAATCCTAAGAATATCACTTACTTCAAATGTCATAAAAAAGGACACATCAAATCAAACTATCCTAAGCTAAGAAAAGAAAAGGGAAAGACGGCTATGGTGGTAACCTGGAGTGTTAGTGACAATGAGAGCTCTTCTAAATCATTTGGCAATGAAGAAAAAATTGCACAAATATGCTTCATGGCAACTGATTACATGGTTCCAACAATCGAATCATGGCGCAACACCATAGAAAGAGTATCATCAACAAATCAATCCTCCAGAGATAAACCATGTCAAAATGATAAGTTAAATTCTGATTTCAAAATTCCTAATGAAATTATGCAAGTACTTGCGTAGATTTAAAAACATGTGAAAAAGAATAAAAAACACATGAAGCTTCTAGAAGAAGATTATGAAGACGTCTGCATTCATGATAGAGCCAAAGATAACACAGCTAAAGCAATTTACAAGAGGCAAGAAGAGCTAGAAGCTAAATTTTAGAAGAATAAGAAAGAGCTGAACCTGGTGGGAGTAAATGCAATAGTAATGATGCTTGAAGGACACCTACCAAGAAAGATCACCTTGCCAAACAAAGTTAATCCTCAGAAGAAGGAGCATGCTTAGAAGATGAATTTTCCTCAGAAGCAAAGACAACAACAAAAGTCATATCAAGGATAAACATAACCTCAAAATAGAAGATCCCTCAATAATATGATTACAACTATGGCACTAGCTTTCCCCAGAAGAGAGAATGAAATTAAAAGATTATTCAAAAGAACCTACCTATCGGAGGAAGGAGACAGCCTTAGAGGCAGCAAGTTCAGGAGCCATTTGATCTCTCTCCATCTCCCAAAGTTCAATAGAAACAAGCAGTAAATTTATACTGCAATTTCTATGGAAAGATAAACCACACAGCTGGTGTGTGGAAGCACAAGCATGGATATTATGATTTCTAAACATGGCCTGACTTAATATGCAATGCCCCCCAACCCAAGGGAAACTAGGTTCAAAGATTCTAACCATTTCCTTTTGCAGGTGAGTCTTAGATCTATAGAAGGTCAACAAATCTAGTATGTAGACAAGGGATGCTCAAGACACATGACAGGAGATGAAAGCTCATTTATCTCACTTGAATGTAAAACATATAGAAAGGTGAGCTTTGGGGATAACAAGAAAGGAAAGATCATTGGAAAAGGAACAATCGAATTAGAAATAAAAATAGAGGAAGTCTCCCTTATTGTTCAACCTTCTGAGTGTGGCTCAACTATGTGATAAAGGAAAGAAGGTAGTTTTTGACTCAAAAGGATGCTCCATCATGGACTGTAAGACAAATCAAACTCTTCTTTATGCTTCTAGAATAAACAATGTGTTTATAATAAAAATAAATGATAAATCCAAGAAAGATATCTATTTAATATCTAAAGAAGAAAGATATTTATTTAATGTCTAAAGAAGAGGAATCTTGGCTATGACATAGAATATTGGAACATGCAAACATGAATCTTCTGACTAATTTTTGCACAGGTTAGTTGTGCTTCCCCAAGCTGCTCTTTTGAAAAGCTCAATTTTCAAGCTTTTCCTATAAGTAGCAAAGTTAATTTTGGAAAAACAAGTCAGATAGTTCCTAATTAAATAGCATCAAAGAATAAAATGTGTTGTTCAAAGCCAGAATATGTAGTTATATAAAAAGTTTGTGAGAGTAATTTATTGTGACAGCAGCTTGAAAAGCAATACCAAACAAACCCTTAGCTAAATAAAAACTTGTTGAGGGTCTGCCAAATCTAATCTTTGAAAAGGATCACTTATGTAATGCATGTCAATATGGAAAATAGTTTAAAAAGAGTTTTAAATCTAAATCTAAGTTTTATACAAAAAGAGTTTTAGATATTGCACATATAGATCTTTTTGGCCCTTTTCAACTTGTGAGCATGGGTGGACATAGATAAACCATGGTAATAGTAGATGACTATTCCAGGTATACTGGGTTGTATTACTCAGTAGTAAGGATGAAGCCTATGAAGGATTCTCCAAACTGTGCAATAGAATAGAAGTTGAAAAAAAATGTTTTACTCTCTAAAATAAGAAGTGATCATCGTAGAGAATTAGAAACTAAGCTGTTTGCTGGATTCTATGATACTAGAGGTATTGAGCACAACTTTTCTACTCCTCAAACTCCAGAACAAAATGGAGTTGTTGAGAGAAAGAACAGAACTATAGTTGAAATGGCTCGATCAATGCTTAGTGATTGTAATTTACCTATATACTTTTAGGCAAAAGTTGTAAATATCGCATGCTACATCCTGGATAGAGTTAACATAAGATCAGAAATTGAAAACCCTCCTTATGAAATCTGGAAGGGAAGAAAGCCGAAGATTGGGTACTTCAAAGCTTTTGGATGTAAACATTTTGTACTTAAAAACAAAGAACAACAAGGAAAATTTGATCCTAAATCTAATGAGGCAATATTTCTTGGCCACTTAACAAATAGTAAAGCTTATAAAGTCTTTGTCAAAAGAACAGCTTCTCTTGAAGAGTCAATACATGTAGATTTCGATGAGACTAATCATATAGGAAAAAGAAGTGGCTCAAAGGAAGATGGAAATTTAATCTCACATAAACATGTTAGACATGATGTATGCCCTAGAGGCAATTAGGTTGATATATCTTTATTAGTTTTAATGTACAAACAGTTTAGACTTATTAATAATAATAGTTAAGGAATCTTTGTTTCTTATTAGTGATTTCTATTTATTTATGTATCTCGCTGGTATCATATATGTATAATTTTAAATATGTATATGTGCATTGATGAGATAAAGTCTATGACTACTTTATAACGTAAAAGTGCAAGGACATAGTGGGAGTAATGTGGTGTGGGAACTGCACATATGTGTTACTATGAATAGTCTATTCATCCCTAGTCATAGTTTCATTGAGACTAGACATCAATGGAACAGATAAACTAGCATGTGTAGGTTTGCTCCTTGGGTTAGATCCAAGAAGCTGATCTCACCAACTAAAGGTAGTACCTTGAGTTAACACATGAATGTATTTGGGTAATACATTATAAGATAGACACTCAGAAATAACTATATCCATGTGTTGGCATCATGTCTTATTGTAGTAGTAGTAGTAGTACAAGTGTCCTTAAACCTAAGATACCAGTTACCTTGTGTAGGAGTTGCTATACTTTGGGTTATACTTATTCATATCCTAGTGATTAGGATGATATGGGTGTATAGTGATGATCACATGCTGGTAAGTTGAGTTGTCAAGATGGGATCCATCGCTCCTGATATAGTGATATAATGGGAGATGTACCTTAGGGCCCCTTATTGAAGTGAGACACTCATAAACCTTTGATCAGAGTATAAGATTGATAGAATGGGTTTCTTGTCAATCTTGATACATAAAGGCTGAGTGATGTTCTTCGTGAACAAGTCTGATTGCAGGATAGCTATGGCTATTACATGAGCTGACACTTAATCTGAGCTCAATAAACTAGATGATGCTTAACCCGATGGAAGGAGTGTATTGTATTGGTTACTACTGCACAACCGGATCAAGTTATAAGCATGGGACGTTCCAAGTATCAGGGGATCATACACCTTTGCTAGAAAGCCCATTTGATCATCTAGAGCTATCGACTTCCATAATGGTCTGGAACATTGAGCCTAAAGGTTCTCGGATGGGAAGCTAAGTTTAGGTTATCCTCTAGCGGCTCTATACTATGGGATCCTATGAGGTCACACACTTTGGGTCTTTATCGGACTAAGTAAAAAACCTATAGACTAGGTCTATACCGAAAATACAAGTTGTCGAACCTGTTAGAAGAATTATTAATTGGTTGAACCGAATTAATAATTAAAAGGAATAAAGAGGAAATAGGGAAAATTACACATAGCAGAGCAAGGGAATTTTCCCATTATGAGTGGGCCCCAAAACAAGCACGGGTTGTTCAAAGTGGGGCATGCGCGGCTATCCCGCGAGCTAAAAAGCTCATGGACCGCTAGCATGCGGGGCAAGCCTGTGTGTCAGTGGGCTGCAAGCACCGCAGGGAAGCCCTCTAGGGCTTCCATTGTAACTCGTATGGGTTAGCCAACGGGTCTCCTTGACCCACGAGGCTAACCTAAAAGGGATGGGATGGGAATATTCCCATCCCATCCAGTTATTGAGGGGGAGTATAACACTCCCCCTTTTCTCTATAAATAGGCCTTGAACTCATCTCTTTATTCATAAACAAATTGGAAAATAGCTTTAACCTCATATTTTCTCTCTAGATTTGACTCCCTCTTCTTCTTTGGCTATGAGAGATCCTTCATGAGTTTCTTCAAACAATCAAAGAATTCTTTTTGAAGGCTCTTTCTTGAATGAGCCTTCTAGATTATTTTTAGGTTGGTTTTCGAGTGGTCTAGCAGCTGCTGTCTACTAACGGGTTCTTCCTTAATGAGTTTTTGGTCAGTGAAGATTCATGTGGCTCAATCGTAAAGGCCTCCTGGTTTGGAAGATCGTGTTAATGAAGTGCTACCGAATTACTCAAAGGGAACACCGCTTCCAAAAGAGAGAAAGCACACCTCAACTGGTAATGCTCCAACCTTTAGGAGCTAGGTTTCTTTTATAAGTTTTATAAACCTAAAAGCATCTATGGAACGTTTTAACTTAGATTATATCAATCATGGCATGCTTAGGAGATCTATAGGTTAATTTTAAGTTTTGAAATTCCACCTTGCAATGATTACATGTTCAATTACTGTCTTGATTAACCAGCAGTGGTATCAGAGTCTGCCTTATGCTATGCATGATTGATAATGATATGTTAAAATGTGATTTTCTATGAATTGATTAAAGAATGCTATGCATGACTGGATTCAATTCTTGTTATAGAAAATGATGTGATAACTAGATTAACGTTTTTCTCAAACTTAGTCTAGGTAATTATCATACAAATTAGCAATGTTTTGCCACACGTGTAAATGCTTTAATTAAGGGTCATCCCGTATTTCACTTAATTAAAGAACAAAATCTTTAAATCATAGTTTTTCGTGGTACAATGAATCAAAGTACCCGTGGTGCTTTTGGTAAGGATTGGACATGGATGCTCATTCACTTTAAGGGGGCCTCTCCTACCTGGAAATCACCATCGGTATTAGATTCAAGAGTACCAAAGGACTTTTATGACTTAGTCAATTTCTAGTATGGGAATTTGATTCTGCATATGGTTTTACAAATGTGGTTTAAATTGTTAAATTAAAACTTATAGACATATGTGCAAGAACGTAAAACATGGACCCCGTTTGTTTTGGATGCTATGTGGTATCTTGGCATAATGGAATGATTATGATATACCAATCTAGAGCATGTTCCCTTAGAGTTAATAATTCTTAATAGCCTGGAATTATTATTTCATAATCATATCTATTGTATAAAACCTAGACTAGGGTAAGACCAGTGGCACCAATGAAATCCCTACAACAATATTAAGGCGCTAGATTATCTTCTAATCATAAGTCATGTCAAAAACCTTATTCACGGATGTAAGAACATGTACAACATTCTTCCTTTAACATATGTTTGGTGATGTGACTAGATGGGGTTAAAGCCTTAACCAAGAAGGGTTAGTTATCCATATTATTGGAGCTAATGTTGAATTGGAGACACATTTGAGGAGTTGTACAATTGGGTACGCATGTCTCGAGAAAGAGAACTTGTATGGACTAGCAATTGCAAGAGATGCAAATCGACGGGTTCCAACCATGGTTATGTTGTTATGGCTTAACCTGTGATGGTGGGTTTCATGAAGAGTGGCTATGGATGCTACCTACTAAGGAAAAATGGTTCAACCAAATTTCCTGAATTTGACTAGAAGGGGTTATTTAAATGTCGAGAAAATAGTAGGGTCTATGTGTTTAATAAAAGAGTTTATATTAAATGCACGTACATATATTAACATCTAAACAAATTCTATCTTATATCTAGGTTGAATATGGCCATTAACGAAAGTACTTGCATTGACATCAGTCCTCTTGTTGACATCAATATGATGTTTATAACTTCAATGAGTGGTTTGAGACTATTAGAAGAGTTCTTCAGAACTACTACCTGGATTATGTTTTAACTGATCCAAGTCCCAAACACCCAGGCAAGAATGCTTTTGCATGTGAGATGAATGACTATGAGGAGCATAAGGGAAACTGTGAGTTTGTTCAAAACTCATGTTAGACCACATGCTCCCAAAGTGCACATGTTCGTACGAAGGGTTGCACCTCGCAACCATGATTCATCATCTCAAGTTAGTGGAAAGTTGAGAGATTGAAATGTTCTATAGTAAATTATGGGGAGACACCTTAGCAGTAGAGTTGGTCATATATGACAACTCGAAGAAATTAAGAGAGTTAGGAGTTGAGTATAGTGAGCAATCTTTGAAGGAAATGGTGTTGAGGGTATTTACCAATAAATATGATTCCTTCAAAAAGATGCTTAAGGACTATTCTCCCAACTATACCATAACCCAACTCATGGACTTACTTGAGATTTATGAGATAGAGTTTAGAAATCAACTCAAAGAGCAAGCTAATGTTGAGGACCTTAAGTTGAAGAAATTGAAAGGTTTAAAAATCAAGAGAAAGCTCATGAGGAAGTAAGAATTGAAGAAGGAAAATGTTTCTAATGAAACAAGCTCATCGTATGATGATAGTTGTAGCTCAAACATCTAGAGGTATGTTCATACCAGAGAGTTTTCTACAGTTCCCTATGAGTCTACTTGGGTATTATATACTGGTTATGGTACTCATATCTGTAATTTTGTGTAGGGATTGCAAAAAAGTAGGAGGTTTGCAAAGAGGGAAATGGACCTAAGAGTTAGAAATGTAGCACGGGTTGCTGCAAGAGATGTAGGGACATATAACTTTTGTTTGCTTAGTGGCCTTGTTTTAGTTTTGAACAATTGCTATTATCTTCCTGCTATCAATAAGAATATAATTTCTGTTGCACGTTTAGCAACAAAATGATTTGAAATTTTATTCTCTAATAATAAATGTCAAATTTAGTGTGATAATATTCTTTATGCTTGCAGAATATTTATGGATGGCATATATGTTCTAGATACTAAAACTGAAATTTTAAATATGAACATTGTTAAGAAATCAAGATTAGATAATGAGAAATCCTCATACTTATGGCATTATCGTTTAGGCCACATAAATGAGACTCGTTTAACTAAGTTGCACAAATGTAGAGACTTAACATGAGGTAGGAACTTGTAACTTTTTTTATCTCAAAATTGACTTGATCAGTACATTATTTATGTTCTGAACTAAGATTACACAGCTAAGTCCTATTACAAGCTCTAAAACTACAAAGTATATGGCCTATACTATTTTCTATGCACAGAAGAGGAAAAGCTAGCAGTCTTATCTTCATTAGTCTTGGGATGTTACTACTGAGGAGGCTTGTGATGAAACGGTTACCTTGGAAGAGTTCCCTTGTTGAGATTCGCCATTCAGAGAGCATCTTCAACTACCTTCTCCCCTTTTTCTATCTGACCTTGCATGATTTGTTCAAGGCAAGTATTGAAGGCATCGAGGGTAGCTCTGAAGTTCTCTTGCTGGCCGATGATTTATGGCGAAATCTCTTACTCCAGTTGCTCTTTGCCCTTAGTGGTAAGAAAATCTTAGTTATTAAGCTCACTAAGAAGAGGATGGTGACATCTGGAGAGGTGTACAAGCCTAAGATTGGTTATCTCAAATAATTTGGCTGTAGGTGCTTTATTCTTAACACAAAGGAGCAATTATGTAAGTTTGATCCTAAGTCTGATGAAGGTATCTTTCTAGGATACTCAACTAAGAACAGGGCATATAGAATATATGTCAACAGAATTGGGCTTATTAGAGGAGTCTATGTATGTAGATTTCGATGAAACTAACAATTCAGATAGACGTCTATTTGATGAAGATGAAGGAATACCCCAACAAGAAGATCCACTCAGTATACCACTCTCTATGCTACCCAACCTAGCATAAGAACCTGAAGCTGAGGAAGCCAAAGATGATGAAGATCTTTCTATCAACTTCAGTGATGGCGAAGATAAACCGCCACCTCGACATCCCGTTGTCGATCCTCCAGTAGTTGATCTGAGTCTTCCAAGAGAAATTAGAGTTCATCGCAACCATCCGCTAGATAGCATAGTTGATGATGTTCATAATCCAATTATGACACAAGGTCAGATCAACAGGATGATGAATCATCCAGCCTTTATATCATTGATTGAACCTAAGAAGTTTGAAGATGCAGAAGGAGATGATTATTGGATAATCGCAATGCAAGAGGAGCTGGATTAGTTCAAGCCCAATGATGTTTGGGATCTAGTTCCGAAGCCAAAAGGGAAACCAATTATTAGAATCAAATGGGTTTTTAAGAACAAGCTAGATGAAGATGGCTCTGTTGTCAGGAATAAAGCCAGGCTTGTTGCATAAGGCTACAATCAGTAATAAGGAATTGATTATGATAAGACTTATGCCCTTGTAGCCTGGCTTGAAGCAATTCAAATCTTATGTGCTTTCGCATCTCATATGAACTTCAAATTATTTCAAATGGATGTTAAGAGTGCATTCTTGAATGGATTCATTCAAGAAGAAGTCTATGTTCGCCAACCTTCAAGCTTTGAAGATCTAAAAAATCCTAAGCATGTCTTCAATTGAAGAAAGCTCTCTATGGATTGAAACAAGCTCCTAGAGCTTGGTATGAGAGGCTGACCAATTTCTTGATCAACAAAGGCTGTGAAAGAGGAAAAGCATATACGACTATGTTTATCAAGCAAAGAAAGGAAGATGTGTTGCTAGTCCAAATATATGTTGATGATACCATATTTGGAGCAAATGATGAGAAGCTATGCAAGGAATTCAGCAAGCAGTTGAAGAGCGAGTTCGAAATGTCTATGATGGGAGAGTTTAATTTCTTTCTTGGTCTTCAAATCAAGTAGAATGAAGATGGAATTTTCATCAGTCAAGCAAAGTATGCTAGAGAAGTTCTGAAGAAATTTGACATGGAACATTTGAAGGCAATGTCTACTCCTATGGCCACTGATACAATCCTGAGTAAAGATGAAGCTGGAAAACCTGTGGATAGAAAATTCTATAGAGGAATTGTTAGTTCTCTTCTTTATCTTACCGCTAATAGGCCTAAAATACAGTATACTGTGAGCTACTATGCTCGTTATCAAGCTGATCCTAGAGAATCTCATTTAGCCACTATGAAGAGAATTCTCAAGTACTTGCAAGGCTCAATTGAAGCAGGTCTGTGGTATCCAGCAGCTTAGATTTCACTCTTAAGGGATTCACAGATGCTGATTATGGTAGAGACCAGCTCGACAGGAAAAGTACAACAGGAGGATGTCATTTCCTTGGAGAGTGTCTTGTCTCATGGTACAATAAGAAGCAAACTTCTATTGCACTGAGTACAGTTGAAGCTGAGTGTATGGAAGTAGGAAGTTGTGTAGAACAACTTCTATGGATTAAGCAGCAACTGGAAGATTATGGTATAAAGTCAAATTGTCTTGAAGTTATGTGTGATAGCAAGAGTGCAATTGACCTATCCAAAAATCCAGTTCAGCATGGCAGGATGAAGCATGTCAACATTAGCCATCACTTCATTAGAGATCATGTGCTACGAGGAGATGTCAAGGTGGAGAATGTTCCTTCTGAGGAATAGCGTGATGACATTTTCACCAAGCCATTACCAAAGGAGCAATTCTGTATTCTGAGGTAATTAATTGAAATGGTAAATTGTTCGCAAAGTTTTTGGCTATACTCGTTCCGAAAGATAGGTAATGAAGCCAAAAACTTGTGCACCACTTTTCTAATGATTAGTTTAATAACGTATTCATGAGATTTTTGCTTTAAAGTACAGTTGTTGTCAATACCACTTATCAAAATAGAAAAATGATGATAGCTGCAAGTATATGGTTGCAATGTAGTTTTAAAAGATATTGAACCCACAGGGAAGGAACCAGCTCTAAAGATCAATAAGAGAAATGGAATAAAAGAAAATAAATGATTTTATTTTCGTTGGGTAGGATGGGATATGACGGTGGGTAAATGTATATAGATCAGAGTAAAAGAAATTAGTATAGATTATCCCTATGAACAAGTATAGCAAAGAAAACATGCAAAATAAACAAAGATATTACGTACACTAGACTAATTAAAAAATTCGGTTCTAGATATTCAGATATTCAATTATTCACCGCAGAGCAACACATGAAATGACTTTTCCAAATTTAGTGCAAACGAATTAAGATGATTATATAAACTTGGATAACAACGCTTCTATGCTTAATACGGGTCGCTCTCACATAGCCATATTTAGCAAGTTACCATTCCAAAAATGTTGGCTCACTAAACAGCGTTATAATCACAGATCCAGTGATTATGCACAATCTCGTTAACCCGGAAACTACTCTGAAAGTTAACTCAAAAGCATATAACTTGATTAATATAAAAGACACAACATAAAATATACACTATGATACATAGACATATCATAAACTTCGAAATAGAAAGTATAAGTAGAAAGCAAAGCAAAGTTGTAAGGTATTCAAGTGAAAGCTAAAGTTGATCAAACTGTATCCACTCTTTAATGGGAGTCATCAATTCCCGCAATTCCTGCATCTTCTTTGAATTCGATCTTGACTCATATAGAACCTCTGCTAGGATGCTATTCTTTGTGAATATTAAACAAACGAATATTGAAGAATGAAAAATTTTATTGATAAGTGATTTGCAATTACACTTATACAACAATCGCTCTAATATGTAGAGAAATCTAGTGATCGAAATAAGGTTCGAATCACTTATACATTTTCTCACTAACTTAGAACGAAACAAACTCTACACGATTTTTCTCTTTATCTATGCATACATGTAAACACCATATATGACACTTTCACACTCTCTACCACAAGCAATTGGTGGGGTTTGGAGCCCTATTTATAGAGTATGAAGGGTTACATCTATCCATATGAAGAGTTGTGTCCATTGGAGAAAGATTGCATCACTTCATTATAATTAGTTGAATTGCTTTGACCTTATCCACAATGGATAGTCACCTATTCATGATTGGTTGACTTCTAATAGGTGTCTATTTGTTTGACAGTTGATGGCAGTTGATCGATTTTATCCGGTGGTTGAAAGAAGATAAGAGTTGACAAAAAACCATCAAGGTCACCACCGCGAAGTACATGTCGAGGCTGTGAATACTTGGTTGGAAACTTACTGTACTAAAGAATACTAAGTCGCGACCGCGAATGGTTGTCATGACCATGAGTTGTGTTTTTCTTCAAAATCCTTCTTGTAACTTTACCGATCTTCGATAGCTTCAATCCTAAGCCAAATCCTTAAGTTCCACGCATCTTTTTGCACCTTTTTCACTCTTTTTTCATAGATTTCCAACTTTAATCATTTTACTTCCAAGATTTACCTAGTACCTGCATTTGGATTAAAAACAACTACATACCACGTGAAATATTTTATATGAAGTATAAAAACGACTTAAACTATAGTGTTTAATGTGTA
>CATIWQ010096218.1:0-31793 GCA_949673415.1 Euphorbia schlechtendalii | reverse complement strand
CGCTAACACTTATGAATGTAGCAAAATCTCTATCTATACACACACTATATCTCTCTCTCATGCACGCTAATATTTTCCCTCTAGTTGATTGCCCCAAAATTGAAAGGTTTGGAGCCCTATTTATAGAGTTCAAAGGGTTACGTCTATCCATATGAAGAGTCATATCCATTGGTGAAGGATTGCATCACTTCATTGTGATTAGTTAAGAAGCTTCAATCTAATCCACAATGGATAGGCACCTTTACAAGATTGGTTGATTTCTAATAGGTGGCTATTCATTGGTAGTTGATGGTGGTTGATCATCCTTATCTAGTGGCTGGTAGTTAAGCAGATTAAACTAGAAAACCGTCCAAGTCATGACTACGATATATAAGTCACGACTGTGAATCTTTTATTAGCAGATTTCTGTTTGGAAGAAGAACAAGTCACGACCATGAATTATTATCGCAATCGTGAATTGCATTTTTCTTCAAAACTTTCCTTGTAACTTCATCGATCTTGAAAACTTCGATCCTATGCCAAATCTTTATGTTCCACGCATCTTTTTGCACCTTTTTCACTCTTTTTTCATAGAATTACACTTTAGATCATTTTACTCCCATGATTTACCTAGTATCTGCATTTGCATAAAAAATAACTACATACTAAGTGAAATCTTTTATATGAAGCATAAAAATGACTTAAACTATAATGTTTAGTGTATAAAATTAATATGATAATAAGTGTAATTATACACTTATCAGTTAATGACATTAGTAATGTCGTTAACGACATCAACTTCCTAGCAGAATATATGCAGAATATTTGTAAAATTTCTAAATTTCAATTCATGTTCAAGAGGGTCAGTGGTGACTATTCAGGCCTGAAACCTGAGTTTTCAGTAACATGATGTGTATATGTTAATATTTTACAACTCAAGATCATCTCGAAGGGAGTTTAGACAATTAGAGTCTATCCCTTCGTCGGGACATTATTTTATCGACTTTAATGGTTTCCTATTTGGAATGATTTTAATAACGTCACGATTTAAGTTTTTTTGGACTTAGATTTATATTATGTCAATATTATTATGAAGTGTGTTAGGAAACCCCCACGAAGGGAATACAAATTATTCCCGGATAACAGGCCTACCTCATCTTTTGCCATGCTGTCATTTTCACTAATAAAATTGACCAACATACATGTAAATAAAAATGAACTATTTTTATTTTAATAACTTTAAACCACCGATGTTTTAATTAGGCCACATGGGCCTCGCTAAAATCAAATTGAACATATGTGCCATATCTCGTGCTAATTTTTATATATGCAGGTTAGATGTATGCCTAGGAATTTATTTTTCCTTCGGGTATTGCAAATATTTTACGAGAAATGTAATTAATAGATTAGGCGGGTGGTTGCATCCCCCAAGGTTTTGTAATTTGTAATCTTTACTTTTCTGCATTTACTTTCTGCATTTATTTACTGCTTTATGGATGGATTTGCTGCATTTTCTATACGTGAATCATGCATATAAACTAGAAAAACGACCTAAGTGTGAATATGCGTAGTGAAGAAAATACAATTTTTTATAGATGTAATATAATGTGATCACATAAGAAAAAAGTAACTTATCCCAAACTCGAATCTCTATGTCTTAGTGGGCTGTCCCCTGCACGTTAAGCCTCATAGTACTCTAATTCCTGGAAAGAGCTAATCCAGGTAGCGATTCCACACTAAGGGACGGAGGATTCGGATTTGACCAATCTAAAAAATGTTTTCACCTTCTCTCTTCCAACCTTATTCCGGGTCCCCGACCCGGTGCACCTTTTTAAAACACCCCGGTGGACCGCACCTCTCATGTCGCGATCTCTCGGCCCACCGCTCCGTGTCTTCCTCTCACAATGGCGGCTCTGCTAGAGACTTTTTCTAAAAACTTGTTTTTTTAACGTTTTAGATTTTGGATAAGTGCCGAAAATTATTGATCACATTATTTCATTTTCCCTTAATTATGACATATTCATAATTTCGCATTGCAATAAAAGGGATTAGCCCATAAGTCTAAGGTACCCCTATTATTGCGAAGTTTTCTCTTGTACTTGAGTGAAAAGATAGTATTTGAGTGAGTGGTGCACTTGTTGCCATATTTCATGTACCTCCCTCGTTAGAGACTTGTAGTGTATTTTAGTGCAACAAGAATCTTCTATATCAACAACCCTTTTACAAACCTCATGTAAATAAACCACATGTATTTTTCACTAGGGTGTTACCCCACAAATGACCATGCATTATATATTCTTGTAGGTGCGCTCCTTAGGATCTTCATGGTACTAAGATGAACCATACCTAGGATAGAGACTAGCTAAAAACCCTACGTGCGGGAGTTGTATGGTTTGAAGTGGATATTGTGTGCTATGTGCTAAGTGTTTACTACTTTTTTATTCATCATACATTTTATGAATGTGCATTGCTAACCACTAATTTTAGTGTAGACACTTGAACGTACACACTCATAATATTAAACATGATCTGATGTCCTACATGCTTAAGACTTAGTTGACACTTGAGATCATGTCACCTCAGGATAACATGAAACCAATTAGAATCATGTAGCATCATTCAACCCAAGTTTTAGCGCGATGTCCACATGATGTCCAACTTGTAAAACAAACCTCCCAAAACCTTTATGCGATGTCCACTTGGCATCTGACTTATAGCCCTGTCAGGGTGATTGTACACACCAAAAGTCTACACGAGGTAAACATGAACATAAACCATATTAAAGGATATCCTTGTTGATGTCTTAACCTAGGCCCATAGGAGGCAAAAATTACACCTAAAACCCTACTATTCCCCAAAATACTCACACATCACTATATACCTTTTGTGATGATGTCCACCGACATCCAAGACCTTGCCCCAACGGGGAAAAAGAACCAAAACATTCATCTATATGCTGTCTATGGTAGTTATTTCCATCCATTTTTTTATTACTTTTATTTAGGGTATGTCACACCACTTACCCGAAAATAAAGAGAACTAACATTAGTTCTCGAACTTTTAACTTATCACCACACGGGTAGTTAAGTCACTTCATTACCTTTCACACTGCCCCAAGGATAGAGTATAGATCTCAAAACCAATGAACTTTCATTCATCACATTGACTAATGATTCTGCTCTATTTTGAATGATTTTTATCTCGCATCATGGTATGCTAACCTTTATATCTGTAACCATAGCATTAAACATTTCACGCATCATGATTTTACATGCATTCCCTAACAATCTCCATGTATATTTCAGCCAGGAAAAAGCCGATTTACCAAAATGCTTAGAACAGGGATTCTCACCTGTTGATCTGTCTCTCTCCAATCATAGCTCATCCAGAAGGAGTTCCTTACACCAACTCTAGCTCGGATTCTAAATAAAACACCACGTGTAGCTTCAATAAAATGTCTAATCATCAGGAAGAGAATGTGGTTGATGAGCAGGCTCTCAGGGCGAGTCAAAACCCACAAGTCAACCAATCGTCGATGAGCACCGAGATTGCTACTACAATGAACGCCTTTGCTAATAGTGACTAGTTTGCATCAATCCTCAACTACCACACTAGGACTGGGTAGCCCGAGCAGAGGGCAAATGATGTGGTGCCAAATGGCGGGGGAGCAATTGTACCAGGGGGGCTGTCATCTTCCGCTGCTGTGTTTCAAGGTGCTGGTGCTATCACCCCTACATTTTATCAATTCGGTTCAGGGTAGGGTTAGCCGTAGGTTGGCCAGATAAGGTATGAGCCATAGGTGGATGGCCAATACTTCTCAGGGTAGCCAGGATACACTTCATTTGCATTTAGGGTGTTGGGATAGTCATAAATCAGGCCTTCCTCTAATTACATCCCCTTTATTCAAGGGACAGCTTAACCAACCCAGCTGGGGTGGATCTCCTTAGATATTCGAAGGCCAAGGGCAGTACTACTCAAGGAAACAGTATGGGGGCTTCTCGGAGACTCCAAACAGCATCCTCCAATAGCCTGGAATGGCTAAACTCTGGAGACAGTTCTTAGCTACTCATGCACAGGGGTAGAGGGGTGTGATCCCAATGCAACCAACAGTTGGGGATGAAGATACTTTGCCTCCGACCTTTACTATACCCCAGTTTGAGAAGTACATACGCAATACAGATCCTTGTACATATATCGCACATTATTAGAATGTGATGGGTACCCTAAGGATCAATGATCGTATGATGGCCAAGCTGTTCATTGTTACATTGGGTAGTCTTGTAAATGAATGGTATAGTCATCTACTAATGGATATAGCTTATGATTGGGGACATTTATCCCAAGCGATTGTAGACCTCTATGGCTTCAACACTCTTATAATCACAACTATGCTGAATCTGAAGGTAGTAATACAAAAGTAAGGGGAAAGTTTCAAGCCCTATTTTGAGAGGTGGATGGCAAAGCAAATCAGGTTGCAATCTCACCTATCTTTGCCAGAAATGATCGTAAAGCTCTTGGATGGTGCACTACCATCTTATCGGAAGAGGCTTGGGTCCAAAACATTCCACAATTATTAGAAAGTTTTTATGCGGGCTGAGAAGATAGAACGGTATGATGCCATGGAGGCAGAAACGGTACAACAAGCTATTAAGCCTTATTTTAGGAAGAATGATTCTAACCCTATGTAGGTGAAGGGAAAACAATCAGTAGTACAACTAGTGCAGGAAGAAAAGGTGGCCGTTATTAGACTTTTGAAAGAGGAGTACCATGGGATCTCTCCCTACACAGCCAAACTTGGGTTCCTGTTCACTAAATTGTAGGAACTTAATCAGTTAAAGAGTTTAAAGAAGCATGTCCCTCCTAAGCCTGAGGAGAAAAACAATTACTGCCATTACCATGTAGCTGCTGGGCATCGTACAAACAACTGCAAGGAGTTGCTAAAGGCTATTCAGAAACTGGTACCTGATAAGATCATTCATGAACCTGCACTCAAGCCAAGCATGAACAACAACCCTTTGCCAAATTTTGAGGCAAGAGTAGGGATGATCAACTAAGGGCTAGAGGAGGTAAAGGTCTTGAGATGTTTGTCTGAAGGGCTAGGAGAATTTGTAATGATGGTTGGAACGGGAAGGGATCCTAATGATGCTTTGAAGATGCTAGAGGAGGAGTCAAGTCACCGAGGGTTTGAAGGCGAGATCGGGACTTCTGAAATCAACCTTGCTGGGATGCCGGTATTTACCAACCAGAGGGAACTGTCAGGAGAAGCATTGGCTAGCAACGGAGATGAGTATGATATGGTGATTGAATCAGGAATGGACTCAGACGATATGATGGAGATTCTTGAATCTCAATCAAGCAATCAGGTGATAAGAGAAAGGGAGAGATTCCTAAATGCCAGTTTTAGCTTAGCCAGTATGTCAATTTTTAATGAAAATGATGCACCGTCATCTCACTTGTCTAAGTTTTATACCCTGTGTCAAGAATAGGGTCTTTCTCAAAATATTATAGCAATATTGTTTCCATGCTCGCTAGCAGGAGTAGCGAGTCAATGGTACAAAATGCAGTCGGAAGAGACTAAGAGTAACTAGAACTACATAACTGGAGAGTTCCAGACGGAGTTTACATTTTTAGAACCTCTGAAGCCTACCATGCGAGATTTCCTCACTTGTGTACAGATGGAAGGAGAATCGCTCACTAGCTATGTAAAGTGGTGGATGTTTATATGTGGTGTTAACGGGAAGACCATCTGAGCCCTCTATAGTATAGTTGATAATAGGGGGATCCCGGGATTGGTATCACTATCATTTGTCAAGACTAGCAGTTCCAGATTTTTATGAGCTATCTTTCACACTCATCATCTCGATAGGGAGATAATGACCAGACACCGTAATTTCCATGTAGTAGGATCTAGGATACCCACTGATTCTGTGCTAGTGATGCTATCTCAATCTAACCCGGTGGTGAATGTAGTGGCTGATGAAGGTGAAGGCACTGAGAATCATCGCTGGATGAAGTGTTCTCAGCAGAGGGAGATGAACCATGAGGAGAGCCTGAGAAAGCACCGGAAAGGGTACCCATTTACCTCGACATGAATATCCCTAAGTCAAGGAGGAAGAGGAAGATCGAAAAGGGAACCTCAGTAGAGAGAGATCACCCCTGGTGGGAAGAAACCGATAAACTTAGATTCTTACAAGTTGAAGGGGCAAAGCGGCCAAGCGAAAGGCGGATACGACCAGTACCCTTAGGTGAATTCTAAGGAAATGAGGGTAATGGAGAATGGAGTGCTAATGGTTACCCAGAGTGGTAAAGGTTTCAGAAGGGAAGGGACGGTTTAGATCAACAATTCCAGGCTTAAGGAAATTGCGAGGGAACAACCAGAGCCACCCCTACCCCCAAAGGTGGATGAAGACATGCTAGATATAGACCCTTTGGTAAATAAGTTAAAGGGAACTCAGGCCAAATACAGTATTTGGAGGTTGCTTGAGATGTCACAGAAGCATAAGATGTGTTTAGTCAAGAGGTTGATGGAAATGCCTGCCACACCTACAACCTCAGTAATTGAGATGTGCCCTACCATCGGGGAAGGAATTGCTCCCCCTCAAATGCCATCCATAACTTTTGATTAGCCAGAGCTGCCGCAAGACTGGGATTGCACAATCAGGCCTTATTTATCAAGGTTCAAATTTTCGATCGCGCGATACCATGTGTGATGTTTGATGATGGCTCGGCTCTCAATCTCTATCCTCTTAAGGTCCTCTAGGGCTAAGGGAGGATATGCTTGCCAAATCTAACATGGTGATCCGAGCCTATGATGATTCAAAGAGGGGTGTAGTAGGCAGCTTAGACGCAGAGGTCAGTGCAGGGGGGTGACCTCCAATGTGAAATTTACTATGCTGGACATTCCACTAACTTATTCGTTGCTTCTAGGCAGGCCATGGATCCATGCGATAGGGGTAGCCCCTTCCACTCTGCACTAGAAGATAAAGTTTATTCATAAGGGAGGGTCGATAAAGATCGAGGCAGATGAAGAATCAATGATGGCGGCTACCGCATTTGAGGAGAGAACAATGCAAGGGCTGAGGGTGGCAACTGCCATAGAAGGATAGAAGAAGAGGTGCGGAACTCCGAAGGGATATCGCTTCTGCCCTGGAAGCCTGAGAACTTAGATGAAGAAGTAGGGTTTCATCCCTGGAAAAGGCTTAGGAAAATATCATCAGTTGATTATCAGGGCCATCGATCCTTTTCTTGTCGCACCTGGATTGGGTCTGGGTTTCACCCCTAGCAAGAAAATGTACAAGCATAAATGGCCCATGTTTTGTAACATGGTAAGCGTCTGCAAGGCGGAAGGCACTAAGGCATATCTGAGAGAGCCAAAACCAACAATCTTGAATGGGGAAGAGGTCAAAGGACTTGAGATATTCAATGATGTGTTTGACTTCATGACCGGTAAGCTGATTGAATACTCGGTTGAATCTAAACTGGAAGAGGAATTTACCTGGCAATAAACCCAACCGAGGAATCTGAAAAAGTTGGAGCATTGGAAGATGCTATAGTAGCACTCACAAAGGCTATTAACGAACTAATGAAGAAGGGCAATGTACGAGACCAAGATATACCAGGCACTATCAAACTCCTCATCGAAAAGCTAGTACAGGCCACCCTCGAAGTTGAACCAACTCCTGACACACCTGCTGCAACAAATGAAGGCCCTCCACATGTGGAGGAGGAAATTGGTAATGTAATAATGAATATTTCTGATGGTTTTGAAATTTTGCCTACGAGGCTCATTCAATGAAGTATGATAATTTTTCTTACTTGTTTGATATTCTGCTTGATGGCACCATGCATTCATATAATCATACACATAACATCTTTAACATTCATGATGCATCATTAAATAGAATTAACTTGGGTATAAATGAGTCACAAAAAATGATGACGATTTCCAATGATTTGACTCCTGAAGAAAAAAGAGAGATCACAAATGTACTTAAACATCATGTGGTAGCATTTGCTTGGTCATACAAAGACATGCCCGTAATAGCCAGGCAAATAGCAGAGCATCACATCCCAACTGACCCTTAGATCAAGCCAGTAAAATAGAAACTGCGTCGCTTAAGGCCAGAATGGGTAGAAAAGGTCAAGGTTGAACTAGCAAAACAAATTGAAGCCAAATTCTTAAAAGTGGTTGAATAACAGATGTGGCTAGCCAATATTGTCCCAGTAGGAAAGAAGGATTGCAAGGTTAGAGTTTATGTGGATTTCAAGGATCTGAATAAGGCCTCCCCAAAGGGTGATTTCCCCTTACCCCACATACATGTACTAGTCGACAGCGCGGCAAGGGCTGCTATGTATTCCTTCATGGATGGTTTCTCGGGCTATAACCAAATACTAATGGCTAATACCAACAAGATCAAGATAGCATTTATCACTGAATGGGGTGTATACTGCCACAAGGTAATGCCGTTTTGGTTGAAAAATTCAGGCGTAACATATTAGCGGGCCTTCACGACCCTCCTTCATGATATGATTCATAAGGTAGTGGAAGTTTATGTTGATGATATTCTTGTGAAATCCAGCACCAGAGAGGAGCACCTAGTTGTCCTATATAAAATTCTGATTAGAATTGAGAAGTACAATCTACGTCTGAACCTGAAAAAGTGTGTATTTGGGGTCACATCGGGGAAAATCCTAGGGCATATAGTCAGTCAAAGATGAATCAAAATGGATGCTGATAAAAGCAAAGATATCAAGGATATGCCACGCCAAAAACTGAGAAAGAAGTCCGATCATTCTTGGGATCTTACAGTATGTGAATAGATTCATAGCAAGACTCACTACCATCTATGAGCCAATCTTCAAAACACTACGAAAGAACCAACCAGTGATTTGGAACTAGCAGTGTCAGGTAGTGTTTGACAAAATCAAACAATACTTGTTAAACACACCAATCCTTTGCCCACCAGAGACTGGAAAGCCCCTAATCTTATACCCAGCAATTGAGGAATCATCGATTGGAGCCATGCTTGTGCAAGAACTCGAAGATACAAGTGAACATGCAATCTACTACTTGAGCAAGATTACTCGAGTATGAGTCACACTACACCTTAGTGGAGAAAATCTGCATAATGATGGTTTGGTTAACAGAGAAACTACCCAATTACTTCCAATCTTATCACATAAAGGTCATCGCGAAGATAGATCTGATGAAATACTTGTGCCAATCACCAACACTAGCTGGAAAACTCGCAAGATGGTTGTTGCATTTATCTGAATTCGACATCGAATATGTGACCAAAAAAGTCATTAAGGTATAAGCAGTCAACCCTTGGACTCTGATTACGTTGAAAATCTAGAATTTCCAGATGAGTAGCTAGCATTGATCAAGGATGCAAGTGTAGAGTGGAAAATGTTCTTCGATGGTGCAATGAACAGAAACGGAGCTTGCCTAGGTGTTGTATTGATAACATCGCAAAAAGAAGTTATATCCCTTTCCAAATGATTGGAGTTCCTATAACAAACAACAACGTAGAATATGAGGCTTGCCTGTTCGGATTAGAGGCACTTCGAAAGGCTAGAGCAAGAGAAGTATCAGTCTTTGGAGACTCAGCTTTGGTCATAAGACAAGTCACTGGTGATTGGGAAATGAGAGAGGAATCACTTCGCCCTTACGTCGAAGTGGTATGGAAGCTCTCCCAAAAATTTTCCAAATGCATTTTCAAAGATGTACCACGAGATGAAAATCAAATGGTGGATGCACTTGCAGCACTAGCATCAATGTGGGAAGGCCCTAAGACTCAATCAATCAAGCCTGTAGTACTACAAATAGCCAAAGAACCTTTCTACTATCACTTAGTGGAAATAGAGGATCAACAAGCCATTGGGAATTGGTTCTTTGATATCGTCAAACTTTTACAGAACAGGGAATACCTAGAAGATGCAACAAAACTATAAAAGAACTTCATTACAACGGTTAACGATCCAATTCATATTAGTATAAGGGGACTTGTTCAAATGAAAGTCAGATGTCTTAAAAATAGGAGGCAATGTTGATCATGAGGCGAATGCATACAACTGGCTAAGAAAATACAATGCCAAGGGTACTATTGGACGATAATGGTCATAAACTTCATGTCAAAAGTACAAAAATGCCACGAGTGCCAGATTTACGGGGATATCAATCATTTACCCCCATCCAAGCTTCATAGCTTATCCACTCCTTGGCCATTCTCAGTGTGAGGCATCGACATCATTGGCAAGATTCGGTGCTTCATTATAGTAGTAGTTGACTACTTTTCAAAATGGGTAGAAGCCGAATCCTACACCAACATCACCGCTAAGAAGATGGCCAAGTTCATAGAAAATCGTATATTCACCCGATATGGTATCCCACATCACATCATGTCAGATAATGGGGTTCAATTCCATTGAGCCACATCAGACCCAATGAAGAAATACGAGATCGAGCACCATCAATCATCGCAATATAGGCCACAAGCTAATGGGGCAATAGAGGCAGCTAACAAGTCGATTAGGAAAATCCTAACCAAGATGGTTGTTATCTATAAGGATTGGGCTTACAAGTTGCCATTCACAGTATGGGGATACAGAACAAGCGTCAAAACTCCCACCGATCAAACCCCTTTCTCGTTAGTATATGGGGTGGAAGCAGTTTTACCGGTTGAAATGGAAGTGAAGTCTCTTTGAGTGGCATTGGAGGTAAGGCTAGAGGAGTTAAATTAGGTAAGGGCAAGATTCGAACAGTTGAACATGATAGATGAACAACGTCTAAAAGCACTAGATCATTTGCAGATATACAAACAATGCATGGCTAGGACATACAATAGTCGAGTTAGGTATAGAAGTCAACCATTGAAAGCAGGAGACTTGGTTTTGAAACAAATGAGACCCTCGAATGTAGACCTATGAGGAAAATTTCACCCAAACTGGGAAGGTCCTTATGTTATAAAGAAAATCTTAAGCAAAGGATCTGCCAAGATCATGGACATGGATGAAAATGAATTTATCAATCAAATCAATCAAGATAACCTCAAAAGCTACCACGTGTAAAGATAAAAGAAGTAAATTTAAAAAAGTGGTACACCGAAAAAGAGAGAAAAAACCAATTCGCCGGATGGCATTTGGCAATCTAGGCAACAATTAGGATCATTCTTGTTTAAAAGTCAGAAATGCCCACTGAGTTGAAAACCCGTGACAGGCCGCTCAGGTAAAAGTTAGGGCACTGTGAGGAATAGAGGGACAGTGAGTTAGAAAACCTGTTGTAGTCTAAATGGTGGCAGGGTTCGAATCATTGGAAAACATGTACCCTTTTTAAGGATAATGAAATGCATTATGTTGCAAAGATGTATATTTATGGTGTGTGAATGTGTACAAGTAGAATATCACGAGTAAACAAAATTCCATAATGTTAAAAGCAATTCAAAAACAAGTCAAGGAAAAAAACAAATGTAAAAAACAAACAAATCTAGGGGTGCCAATCACTCCACCACGCACGCTTCCTCGAAGTGTGAGGAAGGGGATCCAAACCATCTTCATCCCTCTCCCACTCACGAGACACCATAAAGTGCTGATGAGCATCGGGGAGAACCTTGATCTCTCCAAACCACCCGTGATAGAACTCATCAGTATCAGTGGTCTCCAGGGTGGCATAATCAAGTATAACAACCCGAGTGCATGCCCAAAGCCTTCGTATAGCATCAGGTGTGTCAGGACCAAAGTCATGGAAATGGGTATAGCATTGAGACCGAGGGACCCGTTGCTGACGCTCGTATTGCCTATATAGGTGAGATGGGGACTACGAGGTGACGCTAAACAACCCCATCAACAAAACTCCAGAATCATGGACGTCAGTAACCATGAACGGAATATCCAACCAAGGGCTAAGTTAGCGAATCTCAGAAGCTCGATATGAGCCCAAAATCTCAAACCAAGAATCCTCACTCAATGAGTGATGGTCCTTTCTTATGAAGCCTCGAAGATCATAATGCGAAGGTAGGTACTGCATCTTCCCTAAGTGTGGATCAGTAGTCAAGCGAAGCTTCTCCAATAACCATACCTACATTGATTCATTTGTTTAACAAATAATGAAAATCACAAAGGAAAGGGGTAGAAAAGAAAAATACCTCAAGTAAGGCAAAATGATCTCCTACTAAGTCCAGGTTCACAAAAGCAGCGTCTAGGTGAACCAGACTCTCAGCTAAGACTAAGGCGTCAAGGGAAAGGCCTGTAGAGAGTGGGTCACTGACCGATAACAAATGAAAGGGGCGATCGCTCCAACCCCACAAATAAACTCCACCAAAAGAAGTAAAGTCACCATCAAAGGCCATGCTAGATGAATGCTTGGCGTAGTCTCACATCAGCTAAGAACAGCATTAACCCCGGAAGCCACCAACATCAGGGGGAGCTGACAAAAAGCGCTCACTAGACTCCAGGTTCTATAAACCCTTCAGCTTATCTTCACCCACAAATTGGAAAGAAGGAAAGGCGAAGGAAAGTCTCCCAGGGGACACGGACGTCGATTCCTTTGGACAAGGAAGCCCCAAGATGGCATGAAACTCCTCGACTAAGGGGCAAAGCTCGAAATCGACAAAGCGAAAGATGTGAGTGACAGGATCCCAGAACTTCAAAAAATAGCATGGATGAAGGCCATATTCACAGGCTTGGAAACACGGTATCGAAGATACAGCAGACTAAAGCTCTCAACTCTCCGCCAATCGGATCCTCGAATGGTGCGAAGAAAGGCCCTAAGACGCTCGTTATGAGCTGACATTAGAAAGGAAAAGAGCTAAAAGAAATCCCTCAAGACTGGTGTTTCCTACACAAACATTAACCACATAACATTCATTCATGCATATACAAAAGCATTCACAAACAACCAAGCATATTCATAAAATAAAACACAACATAGAGGACCTGGCACGCAACTGCCAAAATCCTCTTTTCTTTCATAAACTCGAAGTTTTCAGAAAGTTTCGAAAAAGAAAAATCATACAAACAAAGTCAAGATATGACAATAATATTGTAGTAAAGACATATCCAGTAAAGATTGTGCAAAAGGTGTTAGAAGCGCCTAAAAACTATAGTAGGGTTTGTCCCTACAACTATAGAAAAAATGGAAAAGGCACAAACATCTAAATACAGGAAGAATCCCCCTCATCCTCCTCCTCTGTGGTCGTGGAAATGTGGCTATCCTCCTCCACATCTCGACTCCCAGATCTACCCCGGCGTATACCAGAGCAAGATGAAACCCCCCGATGCAACCTAGATCGGCTCCCACCTAACGCTGCTGGATGTGCGAACCTTTGATACTGGGCTAGCTACCTCTCCAAGTTCTCAATCCTCAGATCTTGAGTCCGTACGTGCTCCTGAGCCCTCAGATAGTTCTGATGCTCCATAGAAATCAAGGCCTGCAACCAGAAGCATGCATCATAACATGAACACTAAAAAACTTCAACATATGATGAACAAGCATACACACTAACATACATTCATAAATATACACATTTTTGTTTAAGGGTAAACATGATTACCTCTGCCACTCCATTATGCACGATGATCATGTCATGTGCAGACAGGTAGTGGCGGATGTAGCTCTCCACGTCAGCCTGGGGAACTTGTCAAATAAATGTGAAAGTTAGCAACAACAAGAAACCAACCGGGTTTAGAAAGGAAGCAAGCAGGAAACTCACATGGCTAGTGTCCTCTGGGGTGAAGGTCATTGTGTACGGGCTCTGGGATAGCGTATGTACCTACCGCTCCCCGAGCCTCACCATCAAAGAGAAGGCGGTCTCCAAGTGGCTAGTGGAGTGACTCTCCACAAGCCAGGAATGTGGTACATCCGGTCCTAGGAGTCAACTCAATGTGCTTGGGCGCGCTTGCCCATGCCAGCCTATTTAGAAACAATCATTGTCAGTATTACATAAGCATGACTAAAGAAATTAAAATTTGAAGAGATCCATACCCTCAAAGCGCCTGTACCGCCATCACCATAACCTGTGCCACCGCAGTAGTAGTCCTAGTCGCCAGGTCCACCATCGAGGCCCCCGACACAGATGTCATCACCTCCATGACCAGGGCCATTATCAGGACCATCATCGCTACCGCCGCCTTCTTTGAACTCCGCCTCTTCCTCCTCATCATCCGAGAGGGCTCCACCCATCATCTCAATCACCTTCCGGCAATGCCAATCCTTAGTATCATTAGGAGAGGAGCCAAGGCATGGGGGAAGCAACCGCCCCAGGTGCGCCAAGTAGGAACCGCCAACAGAAGAAGCCACCATGCCGTCCCCCTCGAAGAAGGTAGCCTGATCCTCCATGGATCGGATCATTGATTGTGGCCAAAATACATCGGTAGGGGGATGAGGAGGCACAGGCCTCTCTACAATGGTCGAAATCCTCCACGATCGGACTCTCTCCCCTAGGTACCACTTGAGGGAGAGAGGAGACTCCAAGACCAGCCGGTGGTCATCAACATCTACCCGAGTAGTCACCACAGCATCCCGATTCAGTACCATGGTCTAGGGGTCCGAGCAGATTTGCAATCGTAAAAAGAAAGAACATGATTGCAATGGGATAATTAAAGCAAGGAAACAAAAAAAGATGTAGGGGATCGTTTAAATTCCTGCTCCAGCATGTGGCCACAGAGACACTCTTGATATCTGGTCCGCCACTTGCAGATTCCCCCGATCGGACGACACCAGATAGCCAAGAGAGGCTCATCCCGAACTACCACGATCTTGAAGACCGAGTAAGGAAGAATTTGGTAGGAAAAGGCCCAGACTTTCATTAAAATCAAGGTCAAATAAAGCCACGAAAATAATGAGAAACATGTATAAAAATCTAAAAGGCTGAACCAATTACCTGGAGATGGACGTAACTCAGCTTGAGGACCTTCTTGTGGGCCCTCACCATGCAATCCAGGCCATAGTAAATCTAGCCCAAGATGGCCCTTGGTTAGTTCAGGATCGGAATAAATGCTAGATCTACCATAATTGAGATCAACCCATAGTTGATCTTGCAAGAAGTGACCAGGAAGAAGAGCACCATCAGCAGGCTGATGATGAAGGAGCGAACAGATTAGGACCTTTGGTCCGCTGGAACCTCATCCATCAAACACTAGTAAGTGCACAGCTCCTTATACGAGAGCTTGCCCACTTGCGGGGCCACACCAAACAACTCTCGCACCCGGTTGATCACCCAGTGGGAAGTAGAGAAGCGGTCCATGAAGACATTAAAGTGGATGGCCCCTGGGTTCCAGGAAAGGCCAGTCATCACCACCACATCAGAGGGCTTGATGGTCAATTCTCCCACAGGAAGGTGGAAGGTATGGGTGGTCTCAAACAACTGCTCAACCAAAGCGATGAGAGCAGGATGAGAAAGATGGGGCATGTGACTCGGTAAAATCTGTGCAAGCCCACCAAACCCAATGGCGTCAATGCCAGCTCGAAGCTCCAAGTCTCCAACCATGCGGTTCCACCACCACCCGAGAGCCCTTATACAAGTGAAGTTTGTATAGGTCCGAGGCTGCAAAAACAAATAAAATACAAAGATAAATCAAAAAGTCAACTCAAAAATCCATATCCTTTTCATCATAAACGCATTTTCCTAAGTATACGTGTTTTTAGAAATAGTAAATTAGGCTGAAATGGTGCACAAATTTGTTTTTCAGTGAGGTGGAGGATGTTTTTTCGTCTGCCTGTGCGATGTCGTTAACGATATTGGTTAATGTGATTAATGACATTGGGTAATGTCGTTAACAACAATATAGTGGTAGGGCAGAAATAGCCTCTACTGCGATTCTAAACCCTTAAAATCCAAAAATTTACATTTAAATCCCCCACATCGAGTTCCAAATCATCCTAAAATATGTATAATCAACATACAAAACCAAATCATGCATTAATTTCATATAAATCATACAATTTTCACAAATCTAAAACCTAGGTTTCAAACTAAAATAGGGAATAAACTTGAAATTGAAGGAGTTTCGGGTTACCTGGACAACCAATGTGTGTTCCCCGAGCCTCGAATGGAGAGGAGTGATAGGAGAATCAATTGAAAACCTGATGAACTCTTCATTTCTCTTGAAGCAAAAAGCTTCCTCCACCGAACATACTTTGAAGTTCGGAATGTTGGGATGAGCTTGAAGAGAAGAAGAAACGATGACCTTCGGATTGTGGGACTTGATCTTGCACAACATCTTTGTGAGATAATCGGAGAAAAATTTTGATTTTTGAGGTGCTATTTTCTAATGAATTGAAGAAAAGGGGAGAAAGTTAGGTTTTATTTTGAAATCTGATAGTGTGATGTTGTTAACGACACTGCAATGTAGTTAACTACATCATCAATGCCGTTAACGACATCACAAATGTCGTTAACGACATTGAATTTTAGCCCAGCTCAATTCTTTTATTTTTCAGCCCAAATTCATTTTAACCCTTTAAAATTTATTTTACAATGTGTTTTGACTCTGTAAAGGTCATCGAAAAAGTTCGACCAACTCCCAAAATTTCATAGAAAATGTTTTCAAAACTCAGTCTCGTTGGCCCGAGAAATCAACATGCATTCATATTTAAATTCTTGATTGAAGGGGAAAAAACTTTTGCTTCCAACAATCTCAATCAAGAAATTAAAACATGCACTCATAACTTGCATATTCAAAATTTTCTGACTTTTTACGGTCAGCAAACTTTCAACAGTTAAAAATTCCAACTGTCTACAGTCAACAAACTTTCTACAGTTCAAAATTTTCTGACTTTTTACAATCAAACGAACTTTCTACAGTTCAAAATCTTCTTACTTTTTATAGTCAACCGAACTTTGCATAGTTCAAAATCTCCTAACTTTTTACAATCAATGAACTTTCTATAGTTCACATCTTATCCCGATCTTATTCAATCAGCGGACTTCTACGGTCCACATCATCAGTAGGCTTATCATAGCCTGCACATATGGGTCCACAACCAAAAGAACAAAGGCACATGGTCAACGTTCTCTCAATAGTTCTAGCTGTTTCAACCAGCCAAAGGTCAACCCTCCAGGGGAAATCATTGCCAAATGGGAAATTCATAAAGGGCACATAGAGTCCAATCCTAGAAAAGATGTCGCACAAAGATGAATGCTTCCAGCCATCCTCCCTAGAAAGAACCAACCGTGACCGGGCATTATCTCTAAAACCCCACTACTCTTTTAATCGAGGGACCATACTGATCTCATATCAATAGTGATCCCATGAGAGGCAGCCTGTGAGCATAGGAATTTTACTCCCTACTCGCGAGTTTGATGATGAAGATGTAATATTTTCCCTTGTTAGCTTTTTCACATTTTGTAGGGTCAAGAAATCGTCTGGAAATCATTTATCTTATTTCTTTGGGCTTCCTATTCCTTGAAAAAGCCCCAATTTAAAAAAGAAAAAAAATCCCAATCTGGCCATGCAATATCGTTAACGACATTGTAATATAGTTAACAACATTGTTAATGTCATTAACGACATTGGCAATGTCGTTAATGACATTACATTGACAATAGAACAAGACTTGCACTTTGTGGACTATTTCAACCAAAAAATCAAAATTTTCCAACTTGCTTGGTTATCATCATTGAAATACAGCTGCCACATCCCACTAAGGACTTTGGATCCCCAACATTTACAAAGGGATGAGGAATTAAGTTGAAAAAATGAAAAAAAGAAAAATCAAACTTGAACTTCTTTTCTAGATTGAAGGTAGCTCTTCTCTATTTAAGAGAGCTGGGTTTCAGCCAAAGAGGGGCAGGAACACATTTTAGCAGAAAAATTTGATAAACAAAAGAAAGAAGAGAGAAATAAGTTGAGTTTGAATGTTTTCTTGGTTCTTAGGGTTCTAAGAACATTTTAAGGGTTTTCATAACAAAAGAATCATCTTTTAATCTTTTTGAACTTGTATTTCTATAACTTGAGTGCATAAGTTCGCGGATAGGGCATGAACTTGGGTTATTTTGGGTCATTTAGGCAAAATTCGAATTTTAGTTCACCTGTTTTGGAAAGTGAGGTATATTGAGAGTTTAAGTAAACTTGAGGTTTAGAGATCTTTTCAAGGCATTTGACACTGAAATCTAAATCAATAGAACTTGAGTTTAAGTGTGTATAACAAGTATTTTCATTCATTTTAGACATTTTAATCTTTAAATACTATTTCGGATATTTTTCAAGTTTTAAGTTTTCGAAAGTCTAAACTCTAGAGGAGAAAGATTTCTACTTCCTTTCTTCCTCTTGTTGAGACTCACATTCAAAGAGTTCTGACTATCTTCATAAAGGAGTAACACCTACTCTTCATTTTTCGACAAAACCACAAACCAAAACAAAAGAAATGAGGAGAACTTTCTGAGGATTTTCATGGACCGAGCAAAGTGGATTCATGGCAATGGGGTAAGCCTCTGAGTTCCTAGAGTCGTGCTTCACTTATTTATATCATATGTACGTGTTTGTGTATGCAAAAATGTGAAAATCGTAATAAAACAGAAACTGCATGTATTCTTCCCATGCAATGTCGTTAACGACATTGTGATGTTTTTAATGACATCGCAATACCGTTAACGACATTACTGATGTCATTAATGACATCAGTAATGTCGTTAATGATATCAACTTCTTGGAAGAATATATGTCGAATATTTGTAAATTTCCAGATTTCAATTCATGTTCAGGAGAGTCAGACCATTTAGGCCTGTAACCTGAGTTTTTAGTAACAGATTTTACAAACCTGAGATCATCCCAAAGGGAGTTTGGATGGTTAGAGTCGATTTCCCTTCGTTGGGACATTATTTTATCGACTTTAACAGTTTCCTCTTCGGAATGATTTTAATAACGTCATGATTTACTTTTTTTGGACTTAGATTTATATTATGTCAATATTATTATGAAGTGTGTTAGGAAACCCCCATGAAGGGAATAAAAATTATTCCCGGATAACAGGCTTACCTCACCTTTTACCATGCTATCATTTTCACTAATAAAATCGACCAACATACGTGTAAATAAAAATGAACCATTTTTATTTTAATAACTTTAAACCACTGATGTTTTAATTAGGCCACACGGGCCTCGCTAAAATCAAATTGATCATATGTGCCATATCTCATGCTAATATTTGTGGATGCAGGTTAGATGTATGCCTACGAATTTATTTTTCCTTCGAGTATTGTAAATTTTTTACGGGAAATGTAATTAATTGATTAGGCGGATGGTTGCATCCCCCGAGATTTTGTAATTTGTAATCTTTACTTTTCCGAATTTACTTTCCGCATTTATGTACTGCTTTGTGGATGGATTTGCTACTTTTTCTATATGTGAATCGTGCATATAAACTCAAAAAATGACCTAAGTGTGAATATTCATAATTAAGAAAATACGGTTTTCTATAGATGTAATATAATGTGATCATATAAGAAATAAGAAACTTATCCGGAACCCAAATCTCTGTGTCTTAGTGGGCCATCCCCCGAACATTAAGCCTCACAGGACTCTAATTCCTAGAAAGAGCTAATCCAGGTGGCGACTCCACACTAAGAGACGGCGGATTCAGATTTGATCGATCTAAAAAATGTTTTCGCCTTCTCTCTTCCAACTTTTTTCCGGGTCCCCAACCTGGTGCACCTTTTTAAAACACCCAGGTGGACCATGCCTCTCATCTCGCACGCTCTTGGCCCACCGCTCCGTGTCATTCGCTCACACCCAGTAGCTTAGATTTCACTCTTAGGGGATTCACAAATGCTGATTATGTTAGAGACAAGCTTGATAGGAAAAGAACAATATGAGGATGCCATCTCCTTGGAGGGTGTCTTATCTCATGGTACAATAAGAAGCAAATTTATGTTGCGCTAAGTACATATCAGCAGGAAGTTATGTAGCATAACTACTATGGATTAAGAAGCAACTAGAAGATTATGGTATAAAGTCGTATTGTCTTGAAGTTATGTGTGATAACAAGAGCGCAATTGACCTATCTAAAAATCCAATTCAACATGGCCGCTGAAGCATGTCAACATTAGACATCACTTCATTGAGGATCATGTGCTACGAGGAGATGTCAAGCTGGAGTATGTTCCTTTTGAGGAACAGCACAATGATATTTTCACCAAGCCATTGCAAAAGGAGCAATTCAATACTCTGAAGCAGTTGATTGGAATGGCAAATCCACATTGAAGAAGAAGGAAGTTGAAATTCTCAGATATTTGGCTAAGTGTTAGAGATTAAGCCTTGAGAAGACACGTGGATAACATCGTCAGTATTTTAAAGTAACAGCATGAAGATCAGTTTCGCGGTTAAAATTCAAGCTCTACGTTTTCAAAAAGATGTGCTTTTAAAGAGGAACCTTTTTTTTTATCAAAACTCACCGTTTTACTGAGGCGGTTAATCTTATGCTCATCTCAACATTCATTTTCGTCTTGAGCTGCGGTAACACCACATGCCCCTGAGAGTTGAGATTCTCTATATAAGTTGAATAGTTGAAGAGAGAAGGGTACTTGCTTTCTATGAATTTGAAATCTAAAGCACTCAAACCCTAATTTCTCCTCTCTTTCAACACATTTTCAAATCCTCTTAAATTGCGATTACCAGAACCAATTTCAGGCTCAAGAGCACCATGAAGATCATTGTAAATGCTCCGAGGGAAAGCTAAAAAAATTGACTCTACAAGAAGGAACCCTATTCACCAAGGACGAATATGCAGACAACCTAGATTTCAGTCCCGTTTATGAAGTGGACTATGAATGGTTTCTGAGGAACAAAACTATGCACAGAATAATCAAGCAACAGCACCTTAGTGCTTTTTTAAAGATGGAAGGACTTGCCATCACAGGTCTCATTAGAGCCTTCTACTCAAACCTCTACACCATTCAAGGGTTTGATGATGGATTTTGGAGGCAAAACCACTCTCATTTGAGCAAGATTGATAGGGAGCATCCTTAACATGCCTAGGCACTCAACTCCATAAAACCGGTGATGAAGACACCATAATCATTCTTGAAGATTAGGAGCTCCCCACGAACTAGGTATTAAGAGAGATAGTAGCAAGCAGGATGAGCTGGATCGTAAGAATGTGCCAGAGCTGGTGGTGAAGTTGCTGCTACCAAAAATTAGGCCTGTGACTAGCTCCACCTACTTCGAGAGGTGTGTGGTCTATCATATGGTAGAGGGTAAGAAGCTGAACTGGCTAGTGGCGATTCTTCACCATTTAACCAAGATGACTACTATTTATCATTATGGTTACCTCATAACTGAACTTATTGATCATAAGGTTTTGACTCTATTTATTTTGAGGGCTTATATTAGGTCATGAAGCCAAAAACCTTATTCCCAACTATCTATTGATAAGATAAAAGTTTAAAATACAAACAGGTTTTATCAATACCGCTTATCGAAATAGAAAAAATGGTGACCACAGCAAGTATACAGTTTCGATGTAGTTTTAAAAGATATCGATCTCACAGGGAAGGAACCAGTTCTAAAGAACAACTAGAGTTACGGGGTAAACGAAAATATAGAATTTATATTGGAGAGGTTTGGATGATAGATGGATGAATGGATAGATGTATGAACAGACTAGAGAAGATGTAAAATATAGAGATATTCTTATGAACAAGTTTAACATAGAAAAACATGCAAAATCATCAAGAATATTTCCTACACTAGATAACTTCAACAAATAAGGTTCTCGATGCCCTAATATTCAATAATTCATCATAGAGCAACACATGAGATGACTTTTCTAAATCTAGGGTAAACGAATTATGACACTTATAAGAACTTGGATAACTATATTACTATGCTTATACGGGTCGCTCTCACATAGCCATATTTAGCAAGTTACCACTCTAAAAATGTTGGCTCACTAAACAACATTATAATCACAGATCTAGTGACTATACACAATCTTGTTGACCCCGAAATCACTCTTAAAGTTAACTTAAAAGCATATAACTTGATTAATATAAATGACGCAAAATGAATTACTCTTTATGACACATAGACATATCATAAACTTCGAAATAGAAAGCATAAGCAGAAAAAAAAGAAAAGTTGTAAGGTATGCAAGTGAAATCTAAAGTTGATCAAACTGTATCCGCTCTTTAATGGGAGTCGTCAATTCCCGAAATTCCTGCGTCTACTCTAAATCTGGTCTCGTCTCGTATAGAACCTCCGCTAGGATGCTATTCTTTGTGAATCTCGAATAAAAGAATGTTGAAGAATGAAAAATTTTATTGATAAGTGCTTTGCAATTACACTCGTACAACAAATGCTCAAATTTGTATAGAAATCTAGTGATCGAAATAGGAATCGAATCACTTATACATTTTTCTCGCTAAGACTTTGAATGTAGCGAAATCTAGATATTACACTCTATCTATACATGCACACTATCATTCAATGCCTTCTAATCATGCCATAACCATGCACCACAATGCACTAAGAAATTGTTGAGTTTTGAACCCTATTTATAGAGTGTGAAGGGTTACGTCTATCCAAATGAAGAGTCTTGTCCATTGGTGAAGAGTTGCATCACTTCAATATGAATGGATGCAAAGATTCATCCTCATCCACAATGGAAAGGCACCTTTTCATGATTGGTTGATGTCTAAAAGGTGTCTTTTCATTTGGCAGTTGATGGCGGTTGATCGTTCTTATCCGACGGTTGGAAGAAGAGAAGAGTTGACAAAAAACCATCAAGGTCATGACCGTGAATGTATGTCGTGATCGTGAATAATTGGTTGGTAACTTTCTATTGTGAAGGTTAACAAATCGCGACCGTGATATATGTGTCACAATTGTGACATGCCTTTTTCACTTGATTCCTCTTTGCAATTTCTATCGATCTTTGACATCTTCGATCCTTTCCCAATTCCTTAAGTTCCATGCATCTTTTTGCACCTTTTTCACTCTTTTTCCATAGAATTCCACTTTTGTTTAGTTTACTTCCAAGATTTACCTAGTTTTTGCATTTGCATAAAAAACTACATACCACGTGAAATCTTTTATATGAAGTATAAAATGAAACAAAACCATATCGTTTAATGATTGAAAATATCATGATAATAAGTGTAATTATACACTTAACACTTATGAGGGCAGCGAAAGTGGACATCGCTTAGTTTTTGGGGGAGTTCGGTAATACAGTTTTGCCCATGAATAAGAGATTCAAAATGGCTCACTTAGAAAACTAGTTCACAACTAGGTACAACAAAGCACATCAAAAGCATAAGCTGATGTGCATACCGATAGTATTACCTGTAGACATCTTGAAGGATGATGAAGATGGCTTTATGTGGACTTTGATGAAAATGATGATTTTGACAAAGCCCTCATTTCAAGCATCTTAGAGAAAGTCACTGCCACTGCCCCCTCTCCTAAGCAGAAGGTTGCTTCCTCTAAGGCCAAGGGGAAGATCCCTGCAACGTCCAAAAATGATGAGGCCCCTGCTCAGCCCCAGTGTCAAAGGAGGTAAATGGAGGCCAAAACCTGTACCTAAAGAGAAGCGGAGGCCAAGCTTAAAGTTGAGCAGCAGGAAGAGGAATAAGAAGATGTGGCTGTAGCTGATGATTCCCTACGTCAAAGAAATCGTAAAATGGTTTTCTCTGAAAAAACTAAGGAGCATGGTGAGGCTAAAAAGTCTAGAGAAGTGGACACTTGGATTCCTAATGTTGTTGCTGAAGTACAGGAAGTATTTGCCAAAGAAAAGGGAACTCAGCGCAAGCATTCTACCACCAACAAGCCCCTGCAGAAAAATGTGCAGGTGGTGAGCAGCGATGAGGAGGTTGGAGACACCTTCCTGAGGAGAATGATCCCTAGGAATCCAACATCCCCACACCCTCTTTCACTCATATTGAGCAATCTTTTACTCAACATGAGCAACCTCAAGCTGACCCAACCTTGGGTCAAATAGCTAACCAAGAGGTTTCTCAAAATCCTACCCCCTCTTCTTCTATAAATCCTCAAATCCCAACTTCTCTTGTAAATCCTTCAATATCCCTAGTTTTTACTCCAGTAGATACTAAAAACAAAATTGTAAATTCTCCTCCTTCCTCCAATACTGTACATTCTCTTATTCATATTCCATCCTCACCTGTGAATACCCAAAACTCTCCTGTTCATATTTCTTCTCCCACAAAAAACCCATGATTAATTTTCTCCTCATTCTTCACCAGTAAATAACCCTTCTATCCATTCTTCTCCTATACAAACTCAAACCCACACTATACCATATACTTCCCTAATACCTTCTATTCTGCTCAAACAAATCATCCCCCTACTTCTTCAACTGTAAATACTTCTGAACCACCCTCTTCTTCAAACCCATCCTCTACCCCCTTAACCCTTCTAGTTAGGGAAGTTCCCAATGCTGAGAACTATGCTCAGTAGGGAAACGCAAGTGTTCAGAATGTTGAAGAAAATTTTACAACCCGTGAAGTAACTGAACCCAAGAAAGAGCCAATTCGTGAGGATTTGGCTGATACATCTTTCTTAGCAAAAATCAAAGAGTTAGCTACAAAGAAATTCCTTACACTTAAGACCATTGCTGAGTTAGATGGAGTAGTAAGCAAAATGCTACTTGCTCAAGAATTGATGGATTTGTCCTCCAAACCTAAGGTAAAGTTACCTGAATTCGAACAACACATAAGTGTGCCCAGCAAATCTCTCTACTTCGAGGAGTTTGAGAGGATCTAGGGTAGCTTGTTGGCTATTCAAAATCACTTGGAAAAAGAGAGTGCCAAGAGTTTGGTGGATAAGATGGCTCTAATTCCCACTAGTTTGACCAATTTTGCAGCCCATCTTGGGGCAGCAATCACTGTTATCCCCACGTCTACTACAATGGCTAATGCTCTTGTTGGAAAGATTAAGGGTAGCATGGATGCTACTACTGATTAGCTATGTCTGTTGAGTACCAATATGGTAACTCAAGTGACACAGGTCCACAAACTAGGTGAGGTGCAGGCCAAAATAAAGAGGCTGACAGATCGTAGGATCTAGAATGTCCTCAAAGAGGTGGAACTGACAAAGGATGTTTGCCACAACATAGCTAAGTTGGTTGAGGTTCAGTCAAAGTTCTTATTGCATCATGATAACAAACAAGATGAAATGGTGAAGCTGTTGAAGGATATCTCAACAAAGATGGACAAGGCCCTTGTCGTCAACCTTGACTCTCTCCACACCAAATTAGACACTATCTAGGAAGAAGTCAATGAGCACACATCTGACAAAGTCTCCTCTTTACAGAAGTTCCTTATCACTGTAATGGGGAAGATTTTTCCAGACATGCCAACTCTAAGCATGCCTGCTACAGACTCTCTATGCCCTGAGATTGATATGACCATTCACACAAAGTTGAATGTCATCAAGTCAAAAGTAGAAGACCTATTGAAGAATGTTCGAACTCTAATGAAGATGGGCTAATTGGATGCTAAAGATATTGATTACACTACAAAGTGTATATCATCTATTGGTCCCAAAGTTCTTGACATTGAAGCACAACAGTTCGCATGTCAAGGGTTTGACCAGATTGTGCACCTCTCCAAATGTCACCATCTTCTTCTCAACGAGCTTAATGACCAAGATTTTCTTACCACCAAGGGAAAGGAGCAACTAGAGCAAGAGATCTCCCTGCAAATCATCAGTAAATAGTAGAAATTTCAGGCTGCCCTCGATGCTTTTAATCTCTACCTTGAGAAAATTTTCTAAGGTTAGATAGCAAAGGGGGAGAGGGTAGCTGAAGATGCTCTCAGAACAGGTAATCTCAACAAGGGATCTCTTCCAAGGCAATTGTTTCATCATAAGCTTCCTCAGCAGCAACATTTTAAAGCTAATCAAGATAAGACTACTGGCTCTTCCTCCACAGCTCATAGAAAATATATTAGGTCATATTATTTATAGTTTAGAACTTGTAATAGGACTTAGCTATGTAATCTTAATTCAGAACATAAATAATGTACTAACTAAGTCATTTCTAAATAAATAAAAATTACAAATTCTTACCTCAAGTTAAGATCTTCTTAACTTTATATTTGCTTTATGAATGTTTTTACTGTGTATTGAAAATGTTATGCAGGAATTCATACAAGAGACAAACCTTGAAGAAAAGCTCAAGTAAGACAGAGCCCTAAAGTGAAGAAAAATCCTCTTAGTATGGGGGAGATGAGCTACTTGAAGAAGACTCACTCAGTAGGGGGGAGTTTAAGTTGACTAAGGGAAGTCACTCACCACAAGGGGGTCTTACATCACATTCCAAGTATTCTTGATATCTCTAAACTACTTATTTAATTAACTTCTTCTACTACCTAGTTTGCTAGCTGTCCAAAATGGGGGAGATTGTAGAACCCAAGTTAATAGTACCTCACATTACTTTAATGTTTTAGAAATAGCAAATTGACTAGGATAGTGAAATTAATTGAGTAGTAAGTATACTCTTAATTAATGAAGCTAACTTGAGTTTGTTTAAGGGAAAATAACTCAGTTTGCTAAGTAATTAATTAAGTTATGGCTTATTATAAGAAAAGCTGAGTATGTGCCGAGTACTACGTAATTTAGAAGTATATCTACTCAGCTATGCTAAGTTAGCTTTTATTTATTAAAAGCTTATTTCTTTGACACTTAGAGAATTAAATGACACATGTGCTACTAACAATTTCTAAGAGAGATGTAATATTCTTTAGTTGCTTTTTGAGATAAAAGCGTTGAAATTAAAGAAGATTTCTAGTGGTCCTCACAAGATAAAAGGTGTCAGTATAGAATGTGGGGATTTCCTCACTAAAGTCCAATGTAAAAGGAATTTCTAACATGCACCGTTTCTCAGTGTCTCCGCGTGACTCTGCCATCATCAGCAATGTCAACCAATCTGGAGATTCCATGTTGCATTCTCGCGCACCTCTCTAAAACAAACTACTTGAAGATAAATGAGATTTGATCAACGGACTTTTAATGAGCCTTAATGTTCAAATTTCTATCTCTAAACATCCTAGAATCTATCTCCAATGGGAAGATTCGATATGAAGAGAAGAGAAATTGAAGATCAACGACCTTGAAAAGTTTATAATTACTACTTTTCAAAGCTTCAAGTATAAATAGAAGACTGAAGAAGACATTATAACATGTGAATCGCCTCGAATTTCTTTTAGAGTTGAAACTCTGCACAATTACTCCCAACTTCAAGAAATTCCAAACTCAAGCAATCATCGAACAATCATTTCAAATCAGTTTGTAATAGAGAGAAATACTTAGATTTAACATTGTAAGGATTCAACATTTTATAAGTTGAATTCAGTTCACTTTCATTTTCAAATCTGAGTGTTATTTTGGGAAGGGTACCCAAACTAAGTTGAGTGGTAGTTAGAAAAGAAGGTAATTTATGTAAAACTGTGTCTACCCGCTATAAAGGCTGATCCGCCTAAGTAAGGAATGAACACTAGTTGGTTGAAGCTCAAAAAAGGTATCATAGGAATTGAGGTAGCTTGGGGCCAAACCAGGATAAAATTCAGGTGTTGATGTTCTAAACTTTCACTTTTAGCTTTTCCCGTGTTTAGCTCATTCAACATTCTATCTCTGTTAAAGTGTATCGCTTGATAAACCAATCCAAAGCTAAGTAGAGTACTCAGCAAGTGATTGTAGATAAACTATGCCAACGAAGCTGAGTAGTTTATAAAGTTTTTATATCAACTCAGGACGCATATAAAATCTTAATTCGGTGAAACAAAATTTTATAAATCCTAAAAAGTAACCAAGAAACGCATTCACCCCCCTCTGCGGTTGTTTAAAAGTTGTCTAGGGACCAACAAAATGTAGATTTACTTGGCTTTTTATAGATTTGATGTTTTAGCCAAGTTATTTTTAATGAACATGTTGAATGACTTATGCTGAGTGCTCTTTTAAGCTAAAAATTGTAAACTACTTAGCTTTACAGACTTAGTTTACCTTTCATACATCATCTCTCCCCTTATGTTGAGTGTTCTTTTAGGCTAAAAACTGTAAACTACTCAACTTTACTAACTTAGTTTACCTTCAAGCTATGTTGAGTAATCTTACTCCGCTCAGATTAGTTTTCAAACAGATATAATAAGGTGAAAGTTGATGTATGAGAGCAAACACTTATAAAAATAATAAAAGATATAAAGCAAAGTTTACACTTTAGATTTTATCCTAGTTTGGCCTCGAGCCTACCTTCAGTCCCCAGATTCCCCTTTGAGCTTTAATCCATTAGTGATTCCTTTCCTTCAATAGATGGAGAAGCTTTTATAGTAGATAGACACTTACAAAAAGTACACTCCTTTCTAGATACCTCTCAATACTCAGTTTAGGTACCCTTCCTAAGTTGAATAACATAGATTCTAGATATAAAGTTAAGAATAGAGAATTTCAACTCATAAAAAGCGTTGAATCATCTACAATGTAATAGCTTAGCTAAGATTCTAAGCCTATATGGTTTCTTTGTAATAAACAGATTGGAAACTGAGTTCTTTGCTTTTGTTTGCTTGAATTGGATTTTTTGAACGCTAGCATTGCTTTGATAAAGATTCAGCTCTTAAGAAATTCGAGGTAATTCACCATGTTTGAACATCTGCTCCAGTCCTTATTTATAGTTGAGGAAGGTGGAAGTAGCCATTACAAACTTCTCATCTTGACTTGTTCTTCAAAATCTCTTCTCTTGACAGCTTTCATATCTGCTCATTTGAAACAGATTCAAGGATGTTTAGAGATAGTGATTTCAAACTTTGAGGTGTGAGAATAAATCGTTAATCTTTAATTCATCAAAAAATCATTTCTTCAAGCAAATCTATTTGAGAGAGGAGCGCGCGAGATGCAATGTGGAAGCTTATGCTAGGTGGATTTGTTGACGTTGCAGAGTTGCACGGAGACATTGGGAAAACAACGCATGTCAGAATATGCCCTTTTTCTTTGGATGTTTTTGAGGAATCTCCAACATTTTGTACTGACACCTTTTGGTTGTGAGGTCCACATGAATATTCGTTTTGATTTCAGTACTTTTTACTTGAAAAGAATCAAAAGGAATATTCTATCTTCATAGAAATGGTTAAACACACAAGTGTCATAATATTCTAAGTGTCTCAGAAATACATGTTGAGTTATATCACATAAGCTATAGAGTACTCAACACATAACTTTTCATTCTCTAAGCTATAACTTAATTAAGATTAGTAACACCGAGTTGCTTTCCTTAAAACATACTCAAGTAAGACTTGCTTAATTAAAATTCTACTTACTACCTAATTAATTTCACTATCCTAATAAGTTTGTTATTTCCAAAACTCTAAGTATTGTAAAGTACTATTAACTTGGGTTAAAAAATCTCCCCCATTTTGGAATAGATTACAAACTAGGTAGTAGAAAAAACTAATTAAATAAATAGTTTATGGATATAGGAATACTTGATAAGTGAGGGAAGACTCCTCCATGCTGAGCGAACTCCTTAGTTAGCAGAAACTCTCCCATGTTGCGTGGGTTTCCTTCAATCAGCATCCGCTCCCCCATACTTAGAAAACTTTTCTTTATCTTGGGACTTTGTCTTACTTAGCTTCTCCTTTCAAGTTGGTCTTGGTTAATTCCTTCAATAGCTTTGTATATGCAAGAATAAAACAAATATATCAATAAGTTAAGAAGCTCTTAACTTGGATAGAAACATGTAATTTCATTTGATAAACTTAGTTAGTACACAGGTAGTGTCCTATACTAAGTTTTTTAATTTGAGCCCTGTTATAAGAAATTTCTATACTATAGACTATCTATGCAACTTGGAGTCACGTTGTTGAGAACATGAGACTCCACCTCTTAGTGAATTATTGGGTTTTTGTTGCTTTAATGGGCGCTGCGATCTTGGTTGGATATTTGATCTCTAATGCCAAGTAGCTTTGCAAGCATTTTTAGCTACTTTCTCCCCCTTTGTTATCTACTCCAACAATTTAATTGAGAGAGACATTAAAGGAGTCGATTGCAATTTGAAAATCCTTCTACTCTTATATGATAGCTGGCAATATCTTGTTCACAAGCTGCTCCTTTCCTTGCATTGAGAGAACCACTTGCTCATTTAGCACTTGTAACAGCATATGATGACACCTTGAGAGATAAGCAATTTGATCAAAACCTTGGCACATGAATTGTTGGAAGCATTGTAGTAGACCTCTAAAATCTGCTGCTGATAAAGCGACCTTCAACCTTTCTTCCATTTTGACGATTCTTATGTACATTAGATTAACATTTTTAGCTATGCAGTCTATGTCATTTGCATCATGCTCTCCAATCTTTGATAAGTGTATAATTACACTTATGATCATATTAATTTAATAAACTAAACACTATAGTTTAAATCATTTTTATACTTAATAAAAAAGATTTCACGTGGTATGTAGTTGTTTTTTATGCAAATGCAGATACTGGGTAAATCTTGGGAGTAAAATGATCTAAAGTGGAATTCTATGAAAAAGAGTGAAAATGGTGCAAAAAGATGGGTGGAACTTAAAGATTTGGCTTAGGATCGAAGTAGTCAAAGATCGGTGAAGTTACAAGGAGAAATCTGAAGAAAAAATCATTTGCGGTCGCAACTTGTTCTTCTTCAAAATAGAAATTTGCCAATCAAAGATTCATGGTCACGACTTGTACATCGCAGTTATGACCTTGATGGTTTTCTTGTTTAATCTTCTTAACTACCAACCGCCAGATAAAGATGATCAACCTCCATTAACTACCAACGAATTGACACCTATAAAAAATAAACCAATCATGGAAAGGTGCCTATCTATTGTGGATTAGATTGAAGCTTCTCAACCAATCACAATGAAGTGACACAATCATTCAACAATAAACACGACTCTTTGTATGGATGGACGCAACCCTTCAAACTCTATAAATAGGGCTCCAAACCTTACAATTTCATGGTGGATACAAGCAGAGGGAAAATATTAGAGTGCATGAGAGAGATATAGTGTGTGTATAGATAGAGAATTTGCTACGTTCATAAGTGTTAGTGAGAAAAAGTTTAAGTGATTCAAATCTTTGTTTCAATCACTAGATTTCTTTATATTCTTGAGCGATTATTGTATAAGTGTACTTGCAAATCACTTATCAATAAAATTTTTCATTCTTCAATATTCGTTTGTTCGATATTCGTGAAGAATAACATCCTAGCGAAGGTTCTGTACTGGCCATGACCGAATTCAAAGAAGATGCAGGAATTGTGGGAATTGATGACTCCCATTAAAAAGTGGAACGGTTTGATCAACTTTAGCTTTCACTTGCATACCTTACAAATTTGCTTTGCTTTCTACTTATACTTTCGATTTCAAAGTTTATGATATGTTGTGTTATAATGCATATTTCGTGTTAAGTCTTTTATATTAATCAAGTTATATGCATTGGAGTTAATTTTAAGAGTAGTTTCGGGGTTAACAATATCGTGTATAATCACTGGATCTGTGATATAACGCTGTTTAGTGAGCCAACATTTTTGGAATGGTAACTTGGTAAATGTGGCTATGTGAGAGCGACCCGTACTAAGCATAGTATTGACGTTGTCCAGGTTTATATGATTGTCTTAATTTGTTTGCGCTAGGTTTAGAAATTATTTCATGTGTTGCTCTACGGCGAATAATTGAACATCTGAGTATTTAGAACCAAGTCTAGTAGATTAGTTTAGTGAATCGTAACATCTTTGTTGAACTTGCATGTTTTCTCTGCTATCCTTATTTCGTAGGGAAAATCTATATATTTAGATTCTCTAATCTTCCATATCTATATTTACTCATTCTTCATTCTAACCCTCC
>CATIWQ010096166.1:0-33315 GCA_949673415.1 Euphorbia schlechtendalii | reverse complement strand
ATATATATATATATATATATATATATATATATATATATATATATATATATATATATATATATATATATATATATATATATATTCTTTACATGATTCATCGTTTCATTTCTTTTCCATTGACTTCTCAATTTTAGATATTATAATTTCACGTACATTATTAAATTTAAATTAGATAATTTGCATGTTAAATTTTCAAAAAACCAAATAATATCATATTTATTATACCAATAGAGTGACTAATTTATCATTCATGGATTTCTCTTTATTTTTAATTACTAACTTATAATTCCATTAATAATTAATTTTTTCTTAATTGTTACAAGATTAGATTTTTTTTTTTGTAGAAGATACTTTGATCATTCAAAAGGACACTTAAAAATAATTAAATAAAAATTCTAAAAGAATACTTATAAAACAACCGGAGGGAGTTTTATCAATGAACACACCACACTATGTATTAGTCTAAAATCACCGTTGATAGAAAGAAGTAAAATTTTTTTACAAAATATAATATAATAAGACAAATGAATTAAGTTCCATCAAAATATTCGATATATTTTTCTTTTAAATTCATTCAACATTTTAATACTTCAGATTCGAAAACATGTCTTCCGAAATTTTTTTATTAAATATGTTTGTAAGTGACTTTAGAATTTGGAATTTCATACAAACGGTTAAGATGGGGTCAACAACGAATTAAACTTTAATCTCACATTTAGTGGAATGGCAAAAAATTCTCCAAACAACAAAATAAATAAGGTATTGAATTTTCTTTTTAGGTTAAATAAGGTATTGAATTTACTGTACTTACTAGTTACTATGAAGATGAATCTACTATCATAATTAATAATGATGAAGAGTTAGGTAGAAAATGAGAGAAAATACCCAACAATATCATGGAAGAAGAGCGTCCAGTGGAATAAATCAGTAAAATACTAATAGGATTTTTCTAAAAAGAAAATTATGAAAGGGACTGCCAACAACTATCCTCCCCTTTATATCGATTTATACCATTCCCGTCACAAAATAAGTTTTTTAAAATAGTAAAACTTGTAATAGTATATTTACCTCTCATACAATAGAAGTTTTATCATGATTCCGTTCTTAACAAATTATTCATTGGTACAAACTATTAACTTATCATTCATCAAATGGTCTCAAACCGGTTTAATTAAAAGATTAATCTATCAGCACTATCCATGGACAATACTAGAAAAAGTACACATTATGAGTTGATAGCACAAACAATATATGATTGTTTTTAAATGAAAATAACAATAAATTTTCCCAGTCTTTCCCCAAATTTTGGTTACACATATATTTGAAAAGAAAATCATTTTGTATAATGGGTTGATATAATAACTCCACGTCGAACTTTATAATGGAATTTCTTATAGTTTCACTTGCATATTAAATAAGATTGCGATTTCTCATGTTTACATATGCATATCTGAAATAAATATATATAGTTTTGAAAAGAAAAATATACATAAAATATAAAAACTGGAGCATATAAAGCTCAAAAAATTAAATGAGATAGGAGTATGGGGAAGTAAATATGGGGATGATGAAGAAAGGTGAAGTTAACGTCAACACTTAAATAGTCTAATCTCCTTTGTCTCTTCTGTCCTCTCTCTGCCAGATGTGCCTTCTCTGTCATATTTAATTCTGTTTTGTTTCTGCCTGCGCTTTTTATCATACAATTCAACTGCCCAAACTATATTATACCTACTATACTACAATATATCTATCTACCCATCCCTTTGTTTTGAAGCTCTTACAGCCACTTCATGGCCAAGCCAGTTAAACAACTTCGAGACCTTCTTCAAGAAAAGCAAGAACCTTTTCTGTTACATCTTTATCTGCTCGAAAAAGGGTATCTGCCAAAGAGGTTTATTTCGAGAAATTTGCTTCGAAGCTGTGATCCTGGGAGGAGCCTAAAAGGTGTTTCACGGTGTTCTAAGGTACTTAGAGCTGTGTGTAATCAAGTCATTTCCTTCAATGAGAAACTCAGATTCAAGAATTCAAATCCTAGAGATGGGAAAACTTATGGGACACCAGAATTAGAAAGATTTTCTTCTGCTACCGCTAGCAGCTCAACTTGCACTGTAAGTGATGATGAAGAAACCTCAACTTCACAACACAAAGAGCACATCACATTTGGAGTAACCGAGGTTTTTTTTTTAAATACATTTATGTCTATAATTTTATTTGAAAGCTTAGAATTAGAAATAAGAGTTTTTGAAGGAAATGAAATAACAATTCACTCATAAAAGCTATGATCAATAGGCTGTGACAGATACAAAACTCCAATGTCAATGTATAGAGGAAAGTAGGGAACTCAGCCCAGTTTCAGTACTTGAAGAAATACCTTCAAACCGAGGTAACTTTTTGTGTTCTTGTCTTCCATTTTATGATAACTAATTGACTATTAACTTCAGATTTTCAAATTATCTTCAAAAAAATTTTCTACTTAAAGCAGATGGGTTTGGTATTTTGAGTTCAATCAAGCAAAAGAAGGATACAATTGCTTCTACTCTTTCTCCAGTGGAAACAACTGAAGACTCGATTTTATCAGCTTCTCTGTGTCAAATACTATTCCAATCAGCATTTCCGGCAATTCCTGGAATACAGGAGCTTGTATATTCAAATCCTTTGCGGCCAAAATTGAATTCGAAGAAAGTTTTGCAGCATACAAGGCAACTTCTTTTCGACTGTGTGGGGGAGATAGTTGAAACTCGAGAAACGAAAAGGAGAAAGCAGCAGCAGACTGAATATTTGGCAATAGATGATTTTGGGAAGCTAATTGAAGAGAAAATCAAGAGCTGGGGAAAGCAATATGGAGAAGAAATAAACTTAGCACAACTGTTAGAATCAGATTTTCTGAATCCGGGGCACGAATGGATTAGTTATGAGCCAATTGCAAAAAGAATAGGATGTGAGATTGGTGATGGCATTTTGGAGGAGATATTGAATGAAACTGTAATAAACATGGTTGATTTCTGATAAGCGTACGTCGATCAATTAGTTGATTTATTATCTATATATGTTAAATACTATATACCCCATTTCTTGTACTAGAATGGCTACCATATTTTACATTTTCAGTTTGGCAAACGGGACCAAAGACTCAAGTAACATCACATAGCCTGGAATAAACCAGTTCAGGTGATTGATTTAGCATGAAGCGTGCACAGTTCATTAATTATGTAACCCACCTGATGCCGCTGTAAAATGGCTACCAGATAACATTCAATTGCTCATATTTTCTACTATTGAATCCCACCAAATCGTTTATGGTTTATAATTCTCATCCAACTTTATAAAAATATATTACAAAACTCGGCAAAAACATTAAAAAATAAGGTAAAATTCAACTCAAAATGGGATTTCCAAGCACTGACATTTTTATTCCCATAAGCCTCGAGAATTACTGCACATTATTATCACATACCCGCTTATTTACAAACCTCGTGTGGGGTGAATAGTTTTCATTTCCCATCTCATGAAAAACCCTTTACGCTCCGTTTAGCCCTATCTCCCCCTAGGGGTAATTTATTGATAGGTTCTATAGGAACTGGACGATCCTATTTGGTCAAATACCTAGTGACAAACTCCTATCTTCTTTCTTTCATTACAGTACTAATGAACGAGTTCAAGGAGAACAAGCCTAACGGTGTGTTTGTTGATCTTGAAGAGAGTGATGACGAGTGACGCTATTGGTGTGAGTATATAATCTATTCCCATTTACCAGTAAAAAGCTGTCATCTTTTGATATTCCGATTAACCACGACAATTATTTCCCGAAAAAATGGTCCTTTGTTTTCATTTAGCAACATACCCCCAAAGCTATTGAGATTGGCACATTTGTCCCAATTTAAATATGTAAAATATAGCCAGGGTCATATTCACATATAAAAGAGAAACTTAACTTAAGCTACTTCAAAATCTATAGAACAGTGCCACTGATCTTTTTCAGGTCATAATGCGATAAGTTTAAGATCTCTACGATTTTTGCATCATGTCAATGGTCTAAATTAGGCATCTGAGAAAATAGAATAGAAACCATACTATTTCATTTCACCAACTTCGCCTAGTTCCCCATCTTCCAGCTCATCATATCCCCCGTCATTTCTACGATGATCTCTCTTATGCTTTTTGTGCCGGCTTTCACTATCAGAATCAGGTGTGTACGAATGCTGCCCACAAAAATATGACAAAAAAAACATAAAGACATCTTTTACATTTCAACAACAAACAAACAAATAATTTCATACCTTTCTTGATTTTTTACGGTCACTGCCATGTCTGCGTGACTTTTTGCCTTCCTCTTTCTCATCTTTGTCAGAACTCGCATCGTCACCACTATGGTGTCTTTTCCGATGTTTCCTATCTTTGTCCCTTTTCTTTTCCTCCTTATGGCCATAACTGTCAGTTCCATCAATGTTCTCACTATCGGTTTCATCCTTTTTTGTCCTTTCCTTCCCTTTTTCCCTGTCACGGTCCTTTTCTTTCTCCTTTCTCTCTTTCTCTTTCCGCTTCTCTTTTTCCTCCTTCTCCTTATCCTTTTTGGCCTGCTTGAATTAAACCGGAAACAAAACTAATTACGCAAAAATTCTAACTCAAGAACAAAAGATGCACAACCTTGAAACTCAAATCAATAATCACTTAATAATTACCATCCGGCAAGAATCCAAAAGAATAAGGCAATGAGCACAAGGTAAAATAAACATACCTTTTCCTCCTCCCGTTTGCGTTCTTTCTCTTTTGCCTTCTCATGTAGATATGCAACATATTCCTCAAATATCTCTTTGCTCAAACTCTCTTCCCCAATTGATCTACAGAAGACAAGTGAGGGGTGGACATCCCCATCAGGAAAGATATTTCAAAGAAGAAAGCATATATACAAATCAAGTTTGCACAAGATACATCGGGGAGAAAGCAAACCTATACTCCTGGCTTTCTTCGAAGAGAAGTTTGCAATCTTCCCAAGTAGAGGATGCAGTTATTTCCTACAAGACAGCATCACATTAGCAGGGTTATAAAACTAATAGTTTGATGATCCTGAATAGTTAAACTGGACTATACATATTCTTTTCTTTTTTTTATCTTTTGTGAACGGATAAGTAATAAAGCATACTCAATTATCAGAGAACACGTATTCAAGTAACAGCATAAATATATTATATACTACCATATAAAATGACCATACCATACCTTGTAAGTATGTAATAATTCAGTGAAGTCATCGGCCAGTCGTTGACGCTTCTTAGCTTCTTTCTCCTCCTTTTCCTTAGCTCTATCAATTAACTCATCATATAAAAGCTTCACAGAATGTTGGGATAATTAGAGTCTAACATAAGGAACACAGTACTCACATTTAAGTGGTAAAGTGTAGCTTTCATCAAATATTAATTTGAAAACTGCATGATAGAAGAAACAACAACTGGGTATTGTGATCCTAAATACACCTTAAAATAATTAATTCGGAACAGAGAGCAGTTAACAAAGCAGTGAAAGGTGTATGGCAAAACACTATAAGACCCAGCATGATATGTATCAAAAAAGGCCTTTCATCAATGCAGCAGAAGAATAGATATATCTGAACACACACTTGTTTCAGAACTTTATGGTTCATCTTACTTGATTGGGGCAAACCAAAATTAAAGTCAGAATACGTAAATAAAAGAACCTGTCCAGTTGCAAAAAAATACCTTCAAGTTTACATCTGAAACTGATGGAAAATTAACATCAGCAGAAATAGCAGTCTTGAACTCTTCAAAGGTCCATGTTGATGACACAGTTATCTGAAAATAAAAGCATTAGAAATTTCAAAGAACTTAAAAGAAACAAGGGGCATGTATTCTTACCTTCTCTGACTTCATAGTGTCCTTTATACGAGTTTTGTCATCATGATACTACCAATGCAGACACAGAGAGGTGTCATGGGTCAGTCGAGAAATAGAACGGATTATACAGACCCAATTGAAAACAAAATATATAGTCTCATATTAAAAATATTAGTCCAAACGAAAGAAGCGTAGTACTTATGAAAAATTTACCTGTTTTTCTAATTCTTCAGCAACATCCTCAAACAAATCTTTAGGCGTTGAACCAGAGATGTTTGCAGCAACAGCATGATATTGAGGCAACTCTTTAACCTACACCACAAACAAATGGGCTACTTCCCTTTAAACAAATGAATTGGCTAGATCTCCACCAATTATTTTGTTGCATTCACTAGTTTCAAGCTTGGCAACTTCAAATTTGTGTTTGCATCATTTCAGTAAAAAAAAAGACTACCTTCAAACAATAGTCAAACCAGTGAGTTTTCGCTGTTAGAGACCCATCAGCTGCATGTTCTTCCAGCAACTTACGGAACTGATCACGGTTTTTACGCTCAGCCCGCCTAAGTTGTTCCTTTATGTAATAAAAGCAACGATGTGAAAGTTACTCCTCGAGAGACTACAAAAGACCATCTTAAAAAAGTTTACCTTCTGTATCTTCTTTTGTTCCTCTTCTTCCTTCTCCAAATCACGTATATAGTCCTGGAAATAATAGTTTCAGCTTATAGCTACATATACCAGATTATTTTTAAGCAAAAGAAAATACCTGGAAAATAAGTAAGCGATCAAGTTTTTCAAGACACGAGGCTCTTTCGTCATCCTCCAAGCGATCTTGAATCTTCCTCCACGGGCTATTCACCTGCAGTATAATACTAATAATGAAAAGTTCCACAAACAAAACACAGATTTATCTAAATTTCTGAAGTAATACTTTGATGAAGTCACAGGAAGCAAGAAATTTTTTGTATTCTGCTACATTCCGCCTGTGGTCTTCTGCAGCCTTTTCTCTTTCCTACAACATATATGAAGACATAAAATGACAACAGAATGGAAGAAATTATTGAATCCCTATAAGCCCTTCAAAATTTAAAATTAGAAAAACAAAAATACAAGTATAGCAGAGTTTCAATCACTCCTAAATTCGAGTGGCACCCAAAATATATAAGACATCAAACACAATCTTCTGTTTCTGTCAAAAGAGGACAAATTATTTTCAAACTGTAAATCCACTACAGAAGATGTGGGGCCTCCAACTGTTGTCATATTTAGGCTTTCTATTCATTGAGCTATGTAAATAAAGGAGATCAGAAGAAAAAATTGTGAAGGTATCTGATCTAGAAGAAGTTAAGAATCAAATCACAAATAATGTTGTGTAAATTTCACAAAAAAAAAAGTTCATGGAGTGTTTATCAACCCTGAACAAAAAAGTATGGCCACATTATATCCCACCTTTCTCCCAAGTTCCACAATATAATTCTCGAAAAGATCCTCCCGGTCTCTGACTTTCTCAACAGCCTTGAACCGTTCGTCATTTTCAAACAAACTTGCAGCTTTGCTGATTTCAGAAAAAAAATCACCCAAATATTAATTTCAGGAAAAGAACGCTGATTGCCATTGTTCTAAAGCCAAACAATATAAGTAGCGTGCAGGAAATTCAAAGTTTAAATGGGGAAAGATTTCAACCTCCATTTCATGGATGATGTGAGTTCCATGGACTCCTGAGATGAGAGCAATCAAATGGTATTACACCAATCCGGAAAAGAGAAGACAAGTTCATGAAGAATAAAAAACAAGGACAGCCTCAGTTTCATAAACATACTTCTAACATCTTTGTGAATTCCTCCCTAGCTCTTTTCTGCCTCATGCGTCTCTCCTCAGCTTCTATTTTTCTCTTTTGACCTAAGTACTAAAACACAAAAAAGCATAATTTTTAATAAACAATACACATTGCTAAAGGGCACATGATAAATCAACAACAAGAGAACTGTAAAGCACATGATTATCAGTTTTCATGCAATGCTAACCTCGTTAAATGCTTGCTTTCGTTCACCAGGTGTTTTCAGAGCACTGTACCTCTTGTCATTAACTATCTCTCTCATTGTCTAAAATCGACTTTCACCATTAGGTGGCAATCAATCAACAAAATAAACAAGTGAATAATAAGATAGAGCTGTGATACCTGCTCCCAAGTCCAATCAGACTGCACATTAGCAGATTCTAGGAGAGCTTTGAATGCATTTTTTGCTTCCTGGATGACGGAGATAAAAAAATCCATAAAATTTCAAAGCAAAGATAAGATGGCAAAGAAGCCTGCTACAAACATATCTTCCAATTCTTTCATTCAACTTGAATAAGAATTTAAAAATTAACAGATAGAAGATTTGGGGGCAAGAAATTATGTGTAGATACCAATTTATTCGCAAAAACCAAAGGCTCATCATCTGGGTTTTTGTCCTCTAAGGGATGTATATCACTTTTTTCCGCTGCCTGCAAATGTCATAGGACACGCATCAAATAAAGCAAGTAGATCATATACTTCATACTTGTAGAGAAATAGAGACATAGCAACCATTGAGCGCAATAACCAGGAGACATGACAAGCTTATGAAATATTTGTCTCAGAAAAGGAAAAATTTTGATGGATGTACAACGCAAGAAAGGATTGATCTATCCTCAATTCCTTTTAAATATCAGACGTTTTAAAAGTTTTGCTAATGCAGACCTGATTAATAAGTTTAAGAAACAGCATTTAGATAATTCACCACACCTGAGTATCCTGCACAGATGATCCATCTATGGGAGGTCCAGAACTTTGAGGGGCAGGATTTTCAAACCCGCTTCTGCATAAAAATTATACCAATTACATTCAGGATAAAATACAAGTCAATGAAGAACATTTATGAAAAGATAAAAGAGAAATTTATACATTGGCATTGTTTTAGCATTAACCGAAACAGTAGCAACATCAGGAGTCCCTGAAACAGCAGGGGGTAAAAATGTTGTGGTTACTACAGGGAGCTGAAAAGTAGCAGCATTTGCAGCAATGGATTGCACAGCCGAGGAACTGAAAAATGCTCCTGCAGGACTAGATGCAGCTACGACAGGTGTTACCGGAACTGGGCTTGCAGCCACCCCAGATAATAACAAAGACGAACTGGAGCCAACTGGAACAGCTGTTGAAGATGTTTCAGCCATGGTAACACTAATTGCAGCAGTGCCGTGAGAAGTAGTATCAGCTTCTATTTGTGTTACCTGGCTAACTGCTTGTTGGGCCTGCTCACGAGCTAACTGAAAGCATGTCTTTAAAAATGAGAGATCCAAGAAGGGCAGAACATTAATGTTAGAAAACTCGAGTTACAGATCACACTAATCTACCTTCAGTTCCTCGGGTATAGACCACTTGGATTGCTTTGTAACCTTGTTATAGTAATACCTACAAATGTCATACCACGATTACTGGCGTTGTAAAAGGAGAACTAGGAACATATTTGTACTTTCATAAATATTATTACGAGGACCAAAAAAATTAAAAATGTACTTTTTCCCATCTTCAGTTGTGAACTCCTTCCACACAGTCGATGCATCAGCCCTCTGCCATAGCGATGTCAAGAGAACAAGCCAATTGATAAGAGAAACCAATTAAAAATTACAGGAGAGTAATATAGTTGTAAACGAACAACCCAAAAGCAATAAGCAACTGCATCAAGGAGAAAGCAGATAAATATTTGAGGTTTTTACTTATTAATTAATGGTAATGGTAAAGTACACTTGTGGAATAGTAAATCCAACAAGACTGCATATATAGACTAATAATCACTACAGGCAAAAATCAAGATAAGAATAACATATACATTCATAGGATACCCAAATACAATCACCAACTAGTTTGGTGAAAAATATGACGAAACAAGATGAAATTTTTCCCACGTAAAATGCAGTCCATATGTGGCTTTTTGCATTAGATAGCATACATTGTCTTCTAGTTTTATATTCAACAATGAAAATGCAAACATGCCTCTTAAAGTGAAAAGAACCGTTGAAGTTAAATAACAAGACATTGAAAAATAAGTGTAGGAGGCACCCCTGATCCAGTAATCATGCCTCTTAAAATGAGCATGCAATATGTACTCATCTTGAACATATGTACATACATGCACAGATCATAAATATCAACTATCAAAATCAATGTTGTTTAAACACATTCAACTAATATTCTCCAAGTTAATAAACAAGATGTAAATAACAAAAATGTTGCCTGCCTTGAGAAAGTGTGAGCCTGCCATCAAATTTAGCATATAAAGCAGTCATTAAGTTTCTCTAGATTTACCATGACATCTACAAACCAAAGATATACATACAAAGAAAAAAGGAATGCGAATAAAACAATTTTGATCAACTTAAGGGAACACAGATAGGACAGCCACAGAGAGTTACAAAGTTTTGAACAATTACACGCACTTTTCTATAATGCATGTTATGGAGACACATCAACAATAAGATACGACAATATCAGAAAAAGTGACTCACCTCAATCGGTGTCATCAATTCTAATGGCTTCTCCCAACTAGATTGCTTTGTTCTCTTGTTGTAGTAATATCTGGAAAATCACATTCACAAGCTATTATACATCCTAGCACGTCCAGACAAACAGAGCTAGAACAAAAGGGTGTCAATCTGAACTACAATAATGATGAATGAACTCTTAAAGAAGTGGCATCAGTATAAGCCAGCACAGTCAGCAGATTTAACAGTTAAAAAAACAACAAAGGACACAAAATATAGCTACAACAAAAACCAAACCTCCTTCCATCCGAAGCAGTATGTTCTTGCCAATCAGATGAAGATTGTTGACTGTTGGGGAAATTTACTGCCTGAAATTCCCAAAAAAAATATGCAAAAAATTAGTAACAAGAACAGGTGATAGAGTTTTCATAAACATTCTACATGCTACCAATACCATGGACCCTACCAGCCCTCTGACATATAGCTCTCCCTGTTTACCAGTTCAAGCAATCAAATTTAAAAACATTTGTCTGATCAAAACCTTCTTATTCATAAAATATCACCTGTCTCAAATTTATATGACCAGTTGACCACGAACACAATTATGAGCAAGTTTGAACAAATGTGTTCTGTTTTCGTACGCGAGAAATTCCATAATTTTGGGTCATCTTCAATGAAACACTATTAAGAGCATAAAAAAAGAAAAGTACATGTAGAAACAGATGCATGCATGGAATCAGAAATGAAATATGCCCAAAGTGGAATAGGGGATCAGAGACACATACTGGATCTGAGGAAGAAGATACAGAATTTTGTTGACTAGATGGTTGAACAGGTGTAGCAAGTGATTCACCATTGCTTCCAGTAGACATCCATGGCAGTTGCCCAGTGGATCCAGCTTGAGCATGAATTTGAGGAAATGGCTGGAACTGAGTTGACACATTTGCATTATTTGGTAAATTTCCAAAAGAAGAAGGTTGAAACTGAAACAATGTAAAACTATTGGCGGTAAGTGCAAAAGAAATTCCCAATAGCAAACAAGAAATACAGAGCAGGAATGAGGTCTTAAAACTACCAAAGTAAGAAATTCCAGACACAAACTGGGGAATTTTTACTAACATGAGGGTTTGTTTGCTGCAACTGTGGTGGTCCTGATGTAAGTGGCCTGTTTGGATGAGCATATGGCATTGGTACGGCCTGTGATGAAACTGCTGGATGGCCAGAATGGGTTGGCCAGGTTGGCAACTGCTGCATTGGTTGAGAAAACTGATATGGCTGGCGTTGACCAGCTGGAATTCCGACATTAGAAGGCGCTTCTTGTCCAACAGGGTGAAAGTGTTGTGGAGCCACTGGAATAAATTGCTGTCCTTGCTGCGAAGGAACTATTGGTCGAAACTAGAATAAAGTATCATGCCATCATACCTCTACTTCAATTCATAAAAATAAAATAGGAGAAGAATTTTATTCAAAAACAAGCACACTAATTCTTTGTGAAACAAGGATCCGGTAAAAGGATTCCCAAGTATCTAATCCACACACAAAAGAAAAGGGGGAAAAATCCATTATGTCTCTATGCATAATATGACAGTAAACTAATAAAACCATCTGCAGAGCAAAATTGGAAAGAAGAAGAAAAACATCTTCGTTCAAAAGAAAAATTCTCTCTGAAAACAACCAGAAATGCACATCAGTGGTTACCTGTGTACCAGATGATTGACTATGGTCCATTGTCGTATATATAGAAGCTTACATATCTGTAAAACAAAATAAGGAAAGTGTGGCTAGTTAGTTATTAGCAGAAACAAAAGATCTTAAACGGTAAAAAACGGGTCAACTGGGGTTCAAAAGCTGATCAATCTTATGACAAGAGAATCACCTTATCGAAATCAGCAACATCGATAAAAAAAAAGTAACATATTGCTGCAAATAAGGCTAATAAACCAACAAAATGCTGTTTAACAATCAACTGAACCACAACCAACAACACATTATAAATTTATTCAATGCAAGCTTTCTAAAAAATAAGTTTACAAGTAATTACTAAATAGAATACGATTGAGTTTGGAACCAAAACATTATCCAGGCTAAAAACGCAGAGGCAAAAATTGAAGAGTTGCCTCTTGAAATTTAGCTTTTATAAATAGTGTATCTAGCAAGTATACTCGTGAGTTATGATCCAGGACCGTAATTAAATTGTCTCCATTACAAAATACCAGATTAGTGGAAGGAAAATAAGGAATCCAATGTCAGGGATACGCAAGAACGTATCAGAGTTACCAGAAATCCGAACACCCAACTTTGGACTAAAAGCATTAACGTTCAGGTTCAGAAACCAAGCAGGGGAGTAAGTGCAAGAAAGCAATTGCATCAAAATACATGGATTGAGAGAGCGTAAATTACTTACAGTAAAGGCTCGCGAGAAGAGTGGGTTGAGAGACGATACAAATAGGACACGGATCTGTTTTAGTTTGGACCTCGAGTGCTAGGGTTTTACTGGAAAACGAGAATGAAGGAAACGTTGTGGAGAAAGAATATAGATCAGATAGATGTGCTGTGCTCTGCTTTGCGCTTGCCGTGTTTTCATCTTCCCAAATATAGCCCCGCATGCGACAATTGGACCAGGACCATCCACCGTCTGCCCGCGTGGGCACGGGTCGGGTAAACCATAATTTTCAATCCAATAATTTTTGTAACTCGGTCCGATCTAGAGTGGTTAAAGAGCTCAGCGGTTTCTGAGTAGACCTGTTCGTCAGGCAGGCCGGGCCGGGTTTGACGGATTTTTTATAAAAAAACGTTAACCCAAGCCCAGTCCAAGTCCGTATTTTAGAACTTCGGGCTCGAACCGGGCTAACAAGGTCATTCCCAAGCCCGGTCCAAGTCTATGAATATTTTATTTATTATTAATTTTTTTATTAAATTAATAGAAAAAATATAAAAAAAAGTCAAAATATGTTTAAATTTTAAATATAATTGCATTGTTTACTTAAAATCTTTAATATTTAGTAACATCCTCTGTAACCAATTATAAAAATTTAATAGGATAAAATATAAAATCTTAAAATAATAATAAATTTAATGTATAAATATATAATAAATATATAAAATTCTTCGTCGAGCCGGGCTTTTTAAAAAAATGTGTATCCAAACCCAGCCCATAAAAACGAGCTCGGGCCTGGTCAGGCGGGTAGCCCGGCCCGCGAACAGGTCTAATACCTTCGCTTACTATTTTCTCTATTAATCTTGAATTATCTTACTGTTGACATAACGAAATATAATTGTTTTCGTAATATTATATCTTTTTCACATCTTGCTTGTACGGTAATTATGAATTTTCATATTATCACTTTATTTTTTTACAAAATAACCACTAATTTACCTTTGTAAAAATATATTAACCATAAAAAAAATACAAAAGATCATTTATTCGCTTAACTTATTGAGCATTTGCACTCATTAATCTGTATCAAACTATTATACTTTCCATAAAAAGCTTAATGCCTCCATAAATTCAGACCTTGTTGATTTATTATCAATTTAGTTCCGATATATTTAATGATGAACTTACGTTAAATTAAATCATCTCACAGAAATTTAATAGTATGAGATTTTAAATTAAAAATAGTAGGAGTATTATTTTTATCGTAAGTGGCACATGGTTTGGAAAGTCAAGAAAATTAATGTGGGCGACTTAACTTTTATTTTGGTACTTTCCAAATATATCTTGAACATAAAAATTATTATACCAACATAGTGCAATTCTGATAACAAATTGTAGTAGTAATGTTTAACCACTTATATTAAAAATTTAAACGAGGTTGAATTATAAATCATCGTAAAGATTCCCCTACTTATGAATAGTTTGGTGCTTATTAATGCTACTTATTCTATCATGTTCCCTACTTATGTGTGGAGAAATACCTTTTCCATTATGAATTTTACTGAAAGTAATAAAAAAGTCGTAGACTATGGGGTTTGTAAACCAGTCGAACTAAACTTAAATATTAATTGTTCAAGCAATTTGTTTGTTTAAATGTTTAATGAATTCAAATCGAATCGAGTTTAGTCAAACCGAATTTGAGCTGAGTCGATCTTGGTCAAACCTAGTCCGAGTAGAGCTCGAACCTAATTCGAACTTTGTTTGAATCGAGCTTAGTTGAGTTTTGTTCAATTAAGCTTTAGCCTATCATATTAATTAAATTCTTGACAAGTATAAGCCGAGTTTCAAACTTATTAAATTTCTTCAAAATACTTAAATTTTACACAACATATACCTATGTATATTCATTTTTCATAATACAGTTATACTTTATATGATAAATATAATATTATTATTTTTGAACATGTTCACAAGCCTATTAACGAGCTTATTCGCGTGTATGCTAGCAAGTTATTTATTGAGCATGTTCGTGAACTTTCGAACCAATTGTCCAATTGTTCAAGTACTGTTCGTTTATTAAAACAAACCAAATTTTTGTTCACGATCAAACTTGTTTATTATCGAATCGAGCTTGAACGAGCTTTAACCGAGCAGAGCATCGAGTTATCCATGAGTAGCTCTGATCATTTACTTTTACAGTCGATCATTTTGTCTTAGAAGGTTGATAACTTCATCTATTAGTGAGCTTACATGAATTATATACTTTAATTTGACTAATTTTAACTGAATGAAAAAAATACATGTTTTGCAAAATCTAGATTAAGATAAAATAATTAAATTTGCCTAAAATTGCAACACTGAAATTTGAATTACGACTTTGCGCTCTGTCAACAGAAAATAATAGTTGTTTAATGGATATACAATTGTTTTCAATTTAACCTAAGTTACATATCTTATATTTTTAACGACATGAAAAGGGGACGTAGATTAAAAAAATATTATCAATTAAGTTTGAATTGCTACTCCAGACTTTCTTGCCTCTCGTTCAAATGGAATTTTTCCATATTTATTCTTTAATGATATAAAAGAAGCAATTCTCTTTTTTTTTTTTTTAATAAAAAAGGGAACTAATTTGAGATGTCAATAGTCACTAATGTTGTTGATAAGGATAAATGGAAGGTTTTAAAGATAAGCTTGCATGTGAAAAAATGATTGAACAATAAAATTTAAAATAAGAAGAGAGAAAGAAAGGAGAATATTATTGAGATATACTTATCATAAAAGTAGATGGAAAATTAGAATTTTATGATTGGTTGAGTGTAAAATAAGTTTACGTAATTTCAATCATTGATGCCTTTTCACATTGCTTACCTTCTAATTAATTATTTAAGCATAGTAGTCGAAATTAAAGTTATGGTTCTACTACTCGTTAATTCACATGTTGGAATTCAAATTTCAGGGTGATAATTAATTTTTTTGTTATTATTATACGTGTAATTGTGTGTAAATTTTTTTGCACAAATACCTTTTTTAAAAATATTTCATATTAAAATTATAACTTTATCTTTTTTTATGTATAAACTATGTTTTTACGGAAAAATATATATAGTCTACTATTTCAAATTTGAGACTTTAACAGTTCTAATAAAAAATTAATAAAATCTCTTTTACACATCGAAGAATCAGTTGTTTTAACTAAAAACTCAACAACATGATTCCTAAAATGAAAAAAAAGATAATATATAAAATATTAAAAGTTCACCATTGTTAAAACATTGGACGGAAAAGATTACAAGACACGAACACACTACAAATAAACTTTTGAGTAAGAGTAAACCTAAAAACAACAGCTGTAGCATATAGTTAATTATCAATGTATTAGATTGCAAAATTAAGGTATGATAAGATATTGTCTAGGTGCATACGAGATACAACTAAATTTTACCTGTATCAAAGTTACCTATATCTCACAAAAAAATAAGGGAAAAATATACATGTGATATAGGTAACCTGTGAAAAATATACATGTGATATAGGTAAGCTAATATGTGATAGGGGTGTTCATCGGTTGGTTCGGTTGAATAACATGTTGGAAAATCGAGGATTGCTGGGATGAATCTGAAGTCGTGAATTAATACTATCATATTGAAACTATTTTGGTGGTTCTACCAAATTTTCAATCGGATAAATTTAGAACGTTTTAACATGAACTTAGAATGCAAAATGCTGTAATTTTTTCGAACCTCACTGATGTATGACCAAAATCAGGTACATATATTTTTCAAAGGGACATGTCCAAAAGACATGAATTTTCGGAATAACATAGGATCCGAAAATACATGATTTTTTTTGAAAAAAAGCAGATTTTTGGTTCAAAAAATATGCCTTTTCAAGGGTAGTAATAGAAAAATATTCTGTTCTAGCTAACCTGGCAGCTCGACCCCGACTAGGGGCTGCCACCCCTGGACCTTGCTTCCGGGGGTGTTGCCCCTGGATCCCCGAATCGTGATTGAACCTGACTAAAAAAGCATGTACTTCGTACTCTTCCGATTTGTTTGATGATAAATCACAATCGCATTGTCAGTTAGTCAATCCAATTACACTAAAAATACTAACATAACCGAATTGATTACATCGAAAAACGAACACTTAAAAAAATGAAACCGAAACTGAACAGATATAAAAAACTAACCGAAACAAATCGAATCGAAAAAGTCACTTCGGTTGGTTCAGTTCATTTAACCGAACCATTACATGTGTTTGTTTTATTTTATTTTTTAAATTTAATTATGTTAATAATACTTTTATTATAGACAAAAATTGATATTTTATATCTCAATTTTCTAATAGATTTTAAAGAAATTACTATGACATAAAGTTGAATAATTAAATTTATTCATAAATTACATATAATGTTACCGAGAATGGATATATATAATTAATAAATTAAAATTCGAATAAAAAGGAAACAATATGAATAATAGTCCTTAGAAACACAAAAAATAATGATAATATCACTAATATTAATATTATGGAAATATATTTTTATATTAAATTATTTAAAGTAAAAATATATGTTATTTTATCGGTTATTTTTTTAAATAAAACCGAACCGATTTAATACACCAAAAATCTATAATATGTACAACCAACATCGAACTGTTTAGATTGAAAATCGAACCAAAAGAATCAAATTTCATTGGTTGAATCGGTAATTTTGGTTAAGTTCGATTTTTGAACACCCCTAATATGAGATGAGCTTATATTATTGTAATTTTTCTCAGTTTTACAACACAAATCCTTTTACTTTTCCTTCTTTTCTAACTTTTACTTCCCTTTTTAAGTTATATCTGGTATAAAAGCTCTTATATCAATTTTCTTCCCGTTCTTTATTAACTTTCAGTTTTCTTGTTTTTCGAGATTTTACTTCTTCCATATAATAAACTGGTATACAACTCTCATATCCGTTTTATACTTTGTACAGAAACTCTTATACCAGTTTTATACTTAGTATAAGAGTGATATGAGAGTCCTTTAACCATCAAATTTTCCTTTATGCTTATACTAAAATCCAAAATCTTAACAAAATCTATAGTGATAAAGCTCTTATAATCCATTTTTCATTAACGTTTATATCACAATTATATTGTAATATCTGAAAGCAGTTATCAAATAATCATCATAACTAATATCTTATGAAAGACAACAGAAAGTACAAAAATAAAAAAAGAAAAAGAAATGTCAAATATCTAGAACCAAATTGACAACTGAGGTATAAAATAGAAATAGTAGTAATAGTTGAATAACGAAGAGAGTGGTAAAATGGCTATCATAGTTCCTAGCTTCTTAACGGAGGATTTGAAGGATATTTATAGTAGTTAGTACGGTAAATTAAGATCCAAGAGATGACTTTGCAGGCTATGAGGGTGCAAACGGAGATTCCAACTTACTAGGAAGAATGGAATTGAAGAACAACAATGGGTAGAGAGTAGTAAAAGGTGATATTGAATGCAGAAGAGGAATAGAGTGAACGAGAAGGGAAGAGAAAAAGTGGGCAAAGAGAAAACTAAAAATCATGTAGAAGAGAGAAAGTGAAGTATAAATAAGCTTTTATGTTTTATAAAAGGTGTCAAAAGCTGTTCGGGCGGCTTGAGCCTTCAGAGAGTCTAATTGGGAATTAATCGAAGCTTATGGGAGATTAAACGGATCGGTATTTTAACATATTTAATATTTATTAATGGATTAGAATAATAAATTTAATTAACACATAAATATTTATATAATAAAATTAAAAATTCACGTAGTAACATTTTTCTAGGTTCTGACGACACTTTTTTAAGCTTTGACTACGTTTTTTAGTTTTTGATGACACTTTTCTAAGTTTTGGCAACACTTTTCGCTTTGAACGTCCGATTATATAAAATCGTGGGGATATTTCAAAAAACTCTGTCTATGTGGTTGCCTTTTAAAACAAAGTATATGTTGTTGGATATTGGAATGACCCTATTTGAGTCCAAATATTTCATTTCGCTAAAATAAGATAGAGCTGGTCACTAGGCTGGGTCATTGGGGGCTCGACCCGAGTGCTCGATGGCCCGCCTATTTGCGCTCTCATAGGTTGGGTTTGGACACTCTATTTTTGTTACATTCGAGTTGAACTGCTAAAGCTCGAAATTTTATGGACCAGACTTTATCTTTATGTAAATATTCAAGTCCGATCCAAAATTGACCGACAAATAATTATTTGCTTATTTTATATATGTACATATTTTATCCAATCAAATAATCTACTTAAAAATAAATTTTACTAAATATTAAAAACTTTAAAAAAATAATACGATTATACAAAAAATGGTGACATAAATTATTTTATCGATTTTGTTAATTTTTTTCCTTTTAACCTAATTAAAATTTAAAATAAAAAAATTAATGAATTCTGAACCGAGATCATTACCCCAATCAAAACAGAATTGTTGATGTTTTGATGCGAAGCATGTCCAATTTCTGAAATAACCTAAAATTACCTCTTTCGCATATTAAAAATACAAAGATGCCTTCAATTTTGTTCGGGGGATTCCTTTTGATGGGCTTGAAGGTTTATCTGGGGCGTTACAAGCACGCAATTATTTTGTCTGATTATGTAATGTATATATATATCAAAATGTTCGAAGAGCTTCAAATTAAACAGCAGAGGAAGAAGCAGGACAGCGATAAAAAATGGGAGTGACCAAGGAACAGGTTGAATCTGCTCTCAACTCTAAATTGACTCCTTCTCATCTGGTTAGTCTTCCTTTTTCTCATCCTAGAACTTCAATTCCCGCTTCAATTTCAGTGATTCTCTTCTTTTATCCTTTCTGAATTGATGATACTCACCAGTTCAAATTTTCAATCGCATATTTGTTCGTCTTTGTTTTGTTTTTATCTCGTGCAATCACTTTAGTTGTTCCCGTGTCTCTGAATTCAAACATGCCTTTTCTTTTCCTCTGTATTGATTTGTCTGATTCTTGTTAATTAGCAAGGAAAAACATTCTGTGTTTATTTTACTGGCATGTTTTGGGTTCTGAATTTCAGCTTAGGGTTAACTTGTAGAAGGAGAACTTTGTTCTCAGTAATGAGATATACGTTAAATGAGAAAGTTTCGATTTAGTTGTTCGGGTCTTAATGATTGAATTGAATGTTTCAGTATGGATATTTTTTTTGCCCTTAACTCTAATTGCAAAGGATCAAATCGAAAGGTCGAAGGTAAAACGGCAGTTGATGGATAGATCAGGGTCAAAAAGGTCTTTACGACGTGGAACGGCTAAGTATTGGTTGCTAATGGCAGCTACTTGTTCAAGATGCTGTTCTATATCTGTCTTTCCTTTTTGTGAGCATTGCCCATTTTAGCTTTTAAAAAATTTAATCGCTTGTTTTTACTACTTTTCCATCAGCACCTTTTGGATATTTTAAAAATATTGAATACAATGTGTAAGTTTACAATCAAATGTTTTCCTTTTGAAACAAAGAAAGCCTTAAGAGGAATTAATTTTGAAATTTTATGTGCTACAGAATACATTTCAATATAATTGTGTTGAATTCCAATTAAAAAAAGTCAATGCGACTTAGAAAATTATATAGCTTGATGTTATTCGTCAAGTACTCTTTACTGGAAGGAAGCTTGTTTGATGCTTATATCAATAGAATCAGTCAGAAATTTGATAACTTTACTAGACTACTTGCATAATAGGTAGAATTTATAAGGAACTATGAACTACTCATTTTACTATTTTTCATGGCCATTGGGCTGCCTCTGGTTCTTGTATTTAGTTCTTTTCAGTCCTTCAAATTGCCTTAGATGTAGAGTTCTGACAGTTCTCTTATATTCTTTTTGGTTGTATTTCGTAATAGGTCAATGATATGAGTTAGGCTTATTTACTTATCCTATGAGTTGTGTTGGATTGTCACAAGTTTGTAATAATAAATTTATTGATGCATGCAACTACAGTGGTTTCATCATATATCTTAGTCTTTCTTAACAATGAAAGGTTAATTTACAATCTTGTTATGTGATTTCCTAGATACTAGGATTAAACTAAATAGTTAGATACTGTTGAACGTGATATGAAAAGGAATCGGGGATTCTTACCGAATATTACAAGTAATTAGATAGATAAACTTAGCTACATGTAATGTGGCCTTGTCTCTTTGGCATGCACACTTTTTTTACAGCAAACTAAAACATGTATTACGAATCATGCAACATGCATTGAATAATGAACACAACAAATATGACATATAACGACAACTTTTCATGACATAGTGGAAGGCGGTACAAGTTGTGCATACCATAACCAGAGAAATTGAAAAAACAATGTCATTATAAAAGGTTTAAATGGTAATTGATAATTGAGGTTTTTAATTGGTTATTTAGATTTGCGAATCTTTGAGAGTATTGTGGAAGTAGCTTATAAGAAAGAGGCATTTTTCTAGAGAGTAATTGTATGGTAGACATGTAAATGAGATATTTCTATCTTAGTAGAAATTTCAAAATTTTGTCTTTAACACACTGGACATGATGTAAAACATGTGTTTTACCGATCCATTTATATCATTCTGTTTTGGCCTAATGCATAATTTACCCCCGGAACTCGGTCTCAAAAGTCAACTGCTCCCCTCAGCTTTTAAACGCACCCCGTTGCCCCCCTCAGCTTGGAAAAATGCACAAGTTTGCCCCCATTTAACTTTAAAAAATGCACCAATGTGCCCCCTGAAAGCCACATCTCAACTTGAAGTGGAAAGAGAAAAATGACATATTTGAAAAGTCAAACTAATTTGAAAATGACACATGGCGTCCAAGGGGTAAATTGGTACATTTTTGCAAGTTGAGGGGGTAACGGGGTGCGTTTGAAAGTTGAGGGGGGCAATTGGCTTTTTGGGCCAAGTTCGGGGGGCAAATCATGCATCTAACCTTCTTTTTTTTATATAGATTTTGTCCTTCATTAGGTCCAAATTTGAAAAGGGAAATGGCTCATGACTATAATTTGTTGTAAACGATGCAAATATCAGAAATTGGTTTAAGGTTTGTCCCATTCAATCAAATGCTGGCAGAGCCTGAGAGTTGTTGTTTTTGTTAGTTGTTTACTGTTGTAGACTAGTTAGCTATTGGCTGTTTGAAGATTCACAAATGGTGCTTGGTAAAATACACAACGAATTGTAATTTTTGCGCGGAAACTTATGAATAAATTGTTACCTTATAGCTTTGTTTTTTCTTGGCGGTGTTCCAAAAATCCCCGCCACGATTTTATATAATTGAACGGTCAAGGCGAACAGAGTCGCTAAAATCCAGAAAGTGTTGCCAAAGCCTAGTAAAATGTTGCTACATTAATTTTTAATTTTATCATATGAAACTTTATGTGTGAGTTAAAATTATTAATTCTAATTCATAAATAAATGTTAAAAATTTAAAAATATTAATCCGCCTAGTCCCCACCTAGGCCCCAATTAAACCCCTCGTAGGCCCCCGGCGCTCTAGCCGCCCGACTAACTCCTTTCAAAACATTGCGTTATAGCGTGTTTCACAGAAAGCTTCAAAACTAAGCTTGTCATCAATAAGGTTGTTGCTATACTAACTAGATATTGTTTTATTTTGTTGTTGCAGGAAGTAATAGACACATCTGGAGGGTGAGTTGAACTGTTTAAACTACTAGTTACTCATTAATAGTCATTTTGACCCTAACAACTTTAGGATATACTTTCAGTTGCGGGGCAAGCTTCGCGGTGGAAATAGTATCAGGGCAGTTTGAGGGGAAGAGATTGCTAGAACGTCATAGACTGGTGAATGCCGCTCTAGAAGAGGAGATGAAACAGATTCACGCGCTCTCCATCAAAAAAGCCGCCACCCCAGCACAGTGGAAACAGGAGCTTGAGTCCCAGAAACCTGCTTCTGCTTCTTAAATATGTTCACTTGCACAAACAAATACTACTTTATATTGAAGCTGATGACTTTCAAACATTGGAAATGTAAGGTTATATTGCCTAATTTTCTTGCTTCAATATTGGTGAATCAAGGACCAGTTGTCGATGTTGATTTAACATTTTTTGAGTTCTGGATGACAAGGAGCTCTGCATGCAAATATCATTTCTGAACCAAATTTTCATGTGCAAAAACCATTTGAGTTTTGGATGTGTTTAATTATATTTTGGGCGAACTTCAAAATGGCAAAAAGGTGCATGGGGTTATAATTTGAAATCACCGAAACTCTTTTGCAATAAAAAGAAAATCACAATAATCATTTGGCAAAACAGTCAAATCATATGTTTTTATAAGTTTGCCCTTTATATTTTTGTTTATTCTAAATTGCTCCAAGGAAGTATTTATTTTCTCTTATTAGTCCCAAAATAGAGATCTAGCAAAGCGATTACCTATTTGATCGCAAGCAATATCAGTGTTACCTAAATGATCATCGTCATGTTCCTAAATATTTGGGCTGCGAGTAAGATGCAACATTTAATTTGCAATGCCCTTTTGTAGGATTAAAAGTCAATGAGCTTATTTATAAATAAATAAGTAGTATGCATAGGTAGAGTGAATCTTGTCCTTACAGAAACAGAAACTGATGTTATCTTATCATGGGAACTCTCAACCACATGATATTATATGTCCGAAACTCAAAAAACCCTATCCTTATTATAAATCAAATATTACTAAAAATACAAATTATTAATTGCAATGGCCAGTTCTTACAGCGTCTCACATTAGGGGAATCCCAGATTCCTGGTCATAACCAAACAGAAGCTGCAGTTGCATTTCAATGGCAATGAAGCTTGTTCAACCCGTTTCTCAATTACCATGGATGAAGAGCAACAACAAGACAAGATTATTTCCCATTCACAGCAACAGTAGCAGAGCTTCAGAACAAAGCTCTGGTGTTGCTAATGAACAACAAGTTGTACAGATTAAACAAGATCTCAACCAGGCTATTCAAGGAATTAACAGAGGGATTTTCGGAGTAGCATCTGCAAAGAAATCCCAGATTCTTTGTTTAGTCGAACTTTTAGAATCTCAGAACCCAACTCCAGATCCTACTCTTAATCTTCACAAGGTAATTTCATTTCATTTAATTTAATTCAGCTATTGTACTATCCACATAATGTCATTTCCTTCTTCAAACTATTGATGCAACTAAGTATCATATAACTAACTCTAATTGAATTTACGAGAATAATACTAATAACAATAATAATAAATTACGATAAATGGAAGGTGGATGGTAGGTGGAAGCTATTGTACAGTACAATTACAATATTGGGGTCAAAGAGAACAAAGCTTGGCTTGCGAGATTTCATCAGTTTGGGTGATCTTTTCCAGAATATTGAGATTGATAAGGTTCATTTCTTAATACATGGAGTTGATTATGCTTTGTTATAAGTCCATAAGGTGTCAAACTATGGATGATACTTAAAAGGTCTGTGTTGTAGGAGTGCGAAATTTGACCCAAATGGTCTGAATTCCACATGAAAAACACTACATAATAAAAATGTGGTCTTGGAAGTGTTATAAACAAAGGGTTGTTACTAATTTTGAGTTTGGTGGTATGTTTGTTTGATGATGGAAAAATGGAGAGCAAAGCCATAAATGTGATCAAGTTCAACGTAAGAGGACTCAATCTTTTGCATGGACAACTCACCATTGAGGCCTCTTTCAAGATTGCCTCTAAATCGGTTAGTTTCCTTTCTTAAAACACCCGACTCACTCAATTTAGTCAGTTATACTTGAAAAGCTTGTCGTATTATTTGGCTTATTTTCAAAAATGTCATCCTCCTAGTTATTCTCATTCGGATACATTTTATCTTTTTTGTACAGAGAGTTGAAATTAAATATGAATCTTCATCTATCGTTCCGGATCAGGTACATCACTCACTCACTCACTCATTGTTGGATGACAGATATTTTAATAGTTTATTTATGCATCAAATCATTGAACTATGTTGTAAACCACGTGTTCAAGGATTTAATTATGCTTACATTTATATTCCACAGTTGATGAACATGTTCAGGAAGAACTATGATTTGTTGCTGGCTATCTTCAATCCTCAGGGTTGGCTTGACATCACGTATCCTTTTTTTGCCTTCTTATTTTTTTTTTCGTAGTGAACAATTTAAGAAGAATTCCTTCATATTGATACATAGATATCTTGACGATGGGATGAGAATAGGAAGGGATGATAAAGGTAATGTTTTTGTATTAGAGAGATGCCAACCAAATAAGTAACCTAATCATATATTTTTTGTACTTACATACAATTTTATTACTTATTTTATCCTTTATTCTAATATAGTTTTAATATAATAAGGTTTTTTTACATGCTTGTATAAAAGATTACCTAATCATAGTTTAACGGATTGAAGCCAATCTAAAAAGCTCGGAAATCATATTCAAATTTCAGACATCCAAAATTCAATCAATTACAAAAAAATTATATACCAGGTGTATTTACTTACAACCTTTCAACTTGACATTTTTTGTTGTTGTGTGCCGCCTTGAACTAACAAAAGTTCCAATTTTCGATCTTGATAAAAGTGTATCAATATACCTCGATGTGGCAACTTTTGATTTGTTATAAATGTAGTTAATTATGTTGTTGAATTTATCCAAGTTGAGAACTAATATGACACTTTCTACAAATTTAATGAGCAAATTGATATATTTTACCAAGTTCTAGTGTTACCTAGATTTGTTGAAAGTTTAGGCTAAACATAATGAAAGTATAAATTTAGAGGTAAGAATGCATTATGATAATTGCAAATGTTTGGAAACACTTATTTAGAAGAGAAAAAATATGTTAAATTGATTAGGTTGATGGAATTTTTAATTTATTTTCTCCTATTTATATTCTGAAACTATTTTTATACAATAGAAATAAATAGGTTAATAGTAACTTATAAAACATGTTTTGTAGAATTTAAAAGTAACTGTATATACGAGGGTATTAAAATAAATGAATTGCTTTTGATGTTCAATTCAAATGAATTCTCATCAAATCAAGTTATTTTTGTTAAATTATTTATTACAATATTAATTTACATATATATTATAATCATTTCATATATATTATTATATTTCTACTATTTTTCAACTTTTTTTAGATGTATTTGATTGAATTGATATGTATTTATTTTAATTTATTAAAATTTATAGACATTCAATATTTATAAATACTAAATTGAACCGAATAAGTTAATCAATAAGTTGAAAAAAACTTAACATTAAAATCATGATTTTGATACCTTTCATCGGATTTCACGTGAGTGAAAACAAATTGACCCTTAACATTTAACTTTTCGTTATTCAAACCAAGATACATGATCCATCACTTCAATTTTTATTTGCTCTGTTTACTTCTTAAACTTAGAAAAAATATGCATCGATTTCGTCTCACATTGTCAAGTGATAAATTTTGACTAGAAAAACCAGAAGCTGCCATTATATTCGTTGCATCATTAATTTTAATTGAATTCAATCAAAAAATCAAAATGATTTACATTGTATTGGTATATGCCTTATGTTTAGATTGCCACATGGCAGAACACAAGTGGATGTGCTCAATGGCACAAAAACAAGCAAAAAGTATTTGATTATACTTCGTTTTGAGTTGAAACACTGCGGAGCGGATTTCATGACACTACGTAATTTTACAAATCTTACATTTTAAATTTTTTAAATGAATTTAAATTTTCATTTTTCAAAATATGTGAATATAAAAATAATCATATATTTTAGGTATAATAATTAATATATGATAGTTATTATACACATAACAACCATTATACTGGATACAATGTATGTTAAATTGTTCGAATATGAAATTTGAAACCAAATTTTAATATTTTCATTATCTTCAATAATTTGAATATTTCTCTGCTAAATCTGAAACTTGATTTACTTTGTTTATCAACAATTATTTTTAATAATACTGGTTTGCACCAAACCAGGTATAATGACATGATTTGAAAATTAGATTCTGATATGAAACTTAATATTGATACCTTTTTTATATCTAATTGTTTGAATATTCTTTAATATTATTCGTTATAATGATTGTTATACCAAGTATAATTGTCATTATACTTGGTATAATAACCATATATTATTCAAATGCGAAATCTGAAACTAGATCTTAATACTTTCTTCATCTCCAATGATTTGAATATTTTTTGAATCGTTATAGTGACTATTATACCCCGTAAAATGATTATTGTACCAGGTATAATACTCATTATACCGGGTTTATGACTTAATCTGCAACTGAAATTGAATTTGAAATCGGAAATGGATCTTAATATATTATCTTTATATCCAATGATTTGAAAAATATGTAATATTATTCGTTCAAAATCTAAAGAACTTACAGATTTGTCAACAATCAAACTACAAAAAACATCATATTTGAGAAACTTGAAATCACAAGTTCAAACTCCATAAAATGTACCAAAATAACATTCTATCTTCCATTGAAAAGTGAAAAAAAAACACAACAAACACTGGAAAAAAATATTTAAACGCAAATAAAATTACCAAAAAAAAGAACCAAGATAAAAAAAACACAAAACGTAATATGGAAAAAAGAATAAAAATGAAAAGCAAACTCAATCGCGATCCAAAATAGAAAATTCAATCGCAAATTCAAATATAAAACTCAAATCACAATCTAAATCTAAAAACTCAATCGTGATCCAAATAGGAAAACTCAAAACACGATCCAAAATCTAGAAAAAATAAGAAACAAAATGAAAAGGAATCAGAAAATAACAAATCGAAAACTCACACAATAAGAACAGGCTCGATGAAATCAAAATCTGACGAAAATCATGATCGAATTGATGAAAAGAAATTAGATGAAAACGCCACAAATCATGATTCGAACAGAGAGCACATGAAGAAGGAGAAAAGGAATATAATGATGTAGAGATGAAAAAAGTAAAATCGAAGAAAAACAGAGACAAGGAAGAAAAGGCACATAAAAAACGAAAACAAACCAATTTTAAGAGAAAAATTAGTTAAAACAAAAATCTAAACTTAAACTTAATAAATGAAAAAAACGCAAATATTATTTCATTTTGTAAATTAAAAAATATTTTACGATATGCTTTAATTTCCCCACTGCAAATCTATTGTTAACAGAATAAACCCTAAATCGCAATGGACAAAAATCCCTAAAACCCTCCCATTTTCAACCAAGTCGATTTCAATTATGATCAGAAGAAGAATACTCTCGTCATTACTGTCTTCAACCTCAATCTTCAATTCTAAAATCATCACAAAACCAATATCCGCTCCGATTCCGTCATTTGAGGCCCTTCAATCTCTTCAATGCCGCAAATCTAACAATTACAGTTGCAATGGAGGATTTGAATTTGGATTTGTAGGTATCAGGAGTTATAGTCTGTTGAGCCTAAATGACTTGAGGGACAAAGTGCCGAGGAAGCAGAAGACTAGAAAAGGGCGTGGAATTGGGTCGGGAAAAGGAAAGACTGCAGGAAGAGGTCATAAAGGCCAGAAAGCTCGTGGGACAATGAAGTTTGGGTTTGAAGGCGGGCAAACACCCTTGCGCCGTCGTATGCCTAAAAGAGGGTTTAAGAATCCATTTAGCTTGACTTTTCAGGTATTTCCCCAATTCCTCTTGTTCCTCTCAAATTTCGTATCAATTTGATCGATTTCTCTCTCGGTACTGAATAATGCTGTCTGTCAAGGTTATTGTAGCCAAATCAGATACATTTATATAATTTGGATGCTAAATTAGATGTTTACAGAAATATGCCTTTTTATGATGATGATGATGATCATAATTAGGTTTAAGATTATGCCACTGTTTGGCATATAAGTGTGAACTGGAGAAGCTTTCATTTAATTACAGAGTAGACTGGAATATGACAGGGATTCAATTTGATGATAATGCAGTATAGTGGTATTGTGTTAGGCTGTTAGCTGTATCTACTATCTTACATTAACAAATTGCAGCATAAATTTGTATAGAAACTGAAGAAATTGTATGGGATTTCATCGGAATCGAGTTATTTCTTTGTTGGTGAGCTGTATCTAAGTAGAGCACAGAATCCTTTTCGCATAAACACCAAATTGCCATTTGGTAATCTTATTCCTTTGTCTCTTCATAGTAACTTTATCTATTCAAAACGCAATTAGACACAAGCTAGTGTAACCTTGAGGAGGAGATGAAGGTGAAGATTATTGTTATAATATTACTTACAAAAATATCCCAATGGATGGGTAGATAACTGATTCGCTATTTCTCTTTATATGAAAAGATGGATAGAATGTCTTTGAACTCTTACATTAGCATCGAGGAAGGTGGTCTGGTTTTCTACTAAATTCTGTTTGTATGTGGCAATGTCACTTTTCAACCATCACTTTATTTTGTCTATTGTATCTAATTGTAGTATGGGTTCTCGCCGATCATAAAAAGGAGCATTAAAATGTCAAGACTAAAGAAGAAATTTCCATGCAGATTTCAGTATTCTTATTTTGCTGTTGCTTCTTAACTATTCCATCACTCTTGATTATTTGCCTGTGTTGCAGCCAGTGGGGTTGGGAAAGATAGCAAAGCTTATAAATGAAGGGAAAATAGATTCCCATGAATTAATCACTATGAAAACTCTCAAGGTATACTTCCATTCCGTCCTTCTATAGTTTGAAGGATTAACCTCTTTATTGGCATAAGGATAATTGCGGTTGTCAATATAGGATACGGGGGCCATAGGAAAGCAGATAAAAGATGGAGTAAGACTGATGGGGCGTGGTGCTGATCAAATTAAATGGCCTATTCATCTGGAGGTATTTTGTTTATTATGATAGTTTCTAATACTGTGCTCGAATGAATTTGATGTTTGTTTATGTCATATGTTCATTACTCTTGATCTTGAATGCTTGCCTGCGTAAGTATTATAATGTTCCCAACAATGTTGGGCTGAAACTTTAATTTTAAGAGTTCGCGCATTTTGGAAATTGAGACTCTCAACGAATTTTAATTTAAGAAAATTGAAATCTCATTTCTTAGGGGAGAAAAACACTTACTTTTAAAGCAATTCATCACTAACTAAACTTTTGATTTATTCATCATTATTTAATCACATAGAGCATCAAGATCCCAGATTTTTCTAATTCGCTCTGTTTTAAGCTTTCAATTGGACAAAAATAGCGGTTCTTTTTTCTCATTTATGCGTGATAATTTTCATTTATTTTTATAGAAAGTAATTTATAAATGCATATTTTTAATTTTGGAATCTGCAAATATGCCTGTAGCTGTATTGTTTAGAGGGCCTTCAGGTGTGTTTCATTATATGTCACAAATGATGTTAAGCATCAGAATATTGTATCAAGCTGCTGGTAGTTGTCAAAAACTTAATGAGACTAAAAGCCTTTTGGCCCTTACAATATCAAACTTTTATCTTTTCTCTCGGTGGTATGGATGTTACCCATTTACTTGGTAAGCAACAATGCAACAAAAGCTGAATATGCTTATTAGAGGCTATTTCGAAGCATATTTGCATACCATGTGGGAGGCTAGTAGTGGGTAATAGCCATACCACAATTCAATAGCACATGAGGAGGCATTGAAGTGCTTAGTTCAGTTATAGTATGTATACTTGTTCTATAGACACGTGCTTCTCAGTTCAAATCATCCCACAGCAGTGCTGAAAGAATTGGTTAAAAAAAGGGAGAAAATAAAACAATTCCATGTATGAGATCTTATGATTTATCAAAGTAATTTAGCCTAATGCATCTACCACCCCCTGAACATGTCCAAAATAGCCACTTGCCACCCTGAACTTGTTTTAACTGCATTACTTTCAGTTTTTGGCCGGTTTGACTCTTTCAAAGATGTCATTTTTCTAATTCCCCCCTCTCCAACCAGAAGCTGACACGTGGCAACTGGCTCTTTTGGACAAGTTCAGTAATTTCTGCATGGCTTATGTATATATGAGGAGTGGTTGCAGGTATCAAGAGTGACCGTGAGAGCAAAGGAAACAGTAGAAGCAGCTGGGGGAACAGTGAGAAGGGTGCATTACAACAAACTGGGCTTCCGCGCCTTGTTAAAGCCCGAATGGTTCCAAAAGAAGGGCAGACTTTTACCCAAACCCGCCAGACCGCCGCCCAAGCTTATCCATAAAGTCGATAGCATCGGCCGCTTGCCTGCCCCCACAAAACCCATTCCTTTTTACGCCCAAACTGCCTCTTCTCCTGCCTAGTTCCCTTTTGCAGGAGTTACGGTTAAGAACAAGCTATGAAGTTTTTGATGGGTTCCTGCAGAAATAATGGCTGTGGTTGTTATGTTAGGCTGCCTTTGTTTTGCTTATTTATTGCCATCTCCGTTCTTGTTAGGCTGGACCAAAGTTTTATGTTTTGCCACCATGCATCTCCGTTCTTGAAGCTGAAACTATTTCAGCCATAGAAAATTTGGAATTTTTTGACTCTAATTTACATCTGATGTTGGATTTTTATATTTTGGGATTGCCTTTTCTTTCACTCCTTGTTTGTTCAGTCTTGTAGATAAATAAACTAACGACCTAGCTCATCGGATTGCTCGTGCAACTATTCCCTCCTTTTATGTGTTGCTCATCTCACACGGTATTGATGACTAGATAACTGATGGTGTTTTCTAATGACTAACGTAAACTTGGTGAAAATGTGCCCAAAAATCCCCTCAAATTGATATAAAACGTGAAAAAGTAACGTATAACCAGTGTTTTAAAAAGCGCTAGGCGTTAGTCGGGCGGTCGAAGATGAATCGGGGTCTAGGCGGGGATTAATAGTATTTAAATTTATTTATAAAATAATTATCAAAACTTCTGATATTTCATAAAATATTTAAATCGTTTTTTCAGATCTACATCTCGTCAATATTTAAGATCTAAACCCTAAAAAAAATCTGGTTTCTCGGATTCGGATCGAAATCACCATCCCTGAGCATGAAATATCTTTACCTTATTAGGTATAAAACAGCTTGTATACATAGGAAATACATGTCACACTCTTTTGCATTCTACTTGTTTATCGCCATCTAAGTTATATGTAATTAATTTATATTACAAATTACAAACATGATATGCTTATATCAATGTTTTTAAAACCCTTTGAATTCATTTAATTTTATATAGAGAATTTGCAACTTACTTATGTAAAGTGAATTGTATTTCTTCAAATTTTGGTTCAAATATAATAATATTTAACTAGTAAATAAATATAACTTAATAAAAAAGTTTAAATTAAAAGGTGAACTTAATTTTTTATTTATAAACTTTTATTAATTTGATATACCTCCTCCCCAGTTGAGGTGGAGACATATACATGTAATTATATTTTTCAAACAAAAATCATTTAGATAGTTAAACACGTGATATAAAAGATTGCAATTAACATTATAATAACGTTAAAAACATTAAACAGATGTAGTTACTAGTACGAGACGTTGGAAATTTTGTTTTATATTATTACAAAAGAAATATAATTTGATATTCTAAATTTTTTATGTATCTATTTCTATTTATTATATTTATAAGTTTAATTGTTCATATCTTTATTTATATTTAAAATACATTTAAAGTTGTTTAATAACATAGACGTTTCAAGCCTTTACATTTTCAATTATATTAATGGCTTGTAATTGGGTTTTTGTAACCAATTTTCATGGTTAATAGCTGCTTCAATTATCTTTTGAAAGCTATTTATTTGAGTCATACGGTCATTTGAGTTCATATATAAAGAGGTGATTGTTTTGAGGTTTCATGTAAACAATATCTTTTCATAAAGTAATAATCCCAACGTATTTTTGTGTTCCTACAAAAATATTCTTTATATGCGATTACTTATTTCCCCTATGAGTTTTCTGGATATGTATTGCATCTCTGTTCCTGTTACCGCTTTCAAATCGAGTGTGAAAGAGCTGTTTAATCCTGGAAGGAACTACGAAGTATCCTTTAAGGATAGTGTCGTTTGATATGACTCAGCTTATCGGTGTTCAAGTTTCTTTAACTTGTTTTGCTATTCATATTATTTTGTATTCTTACATATATTCTATTAATATATGTCTATATTTTGGTTGAAGGTTGGATCGGAAAATTTCGTAAGGAGAACTTTTCAATTTGGTTAGCACCTCCAAATCTTAAAGGATACTTTGCAGTTATGTCATAATAAAGTTTATTCTTTGAATGACAGATTTTATGAGCGCAATGGCAATAGGAACAACGGTTCTTGTTCTGATTGATGGGTGGTAATCTCGGTGCTAACGTGAGAGTAGAACAGACTCTACGCTACGTGAAAGAAGTTATCTTCAAAATAAAATATGGAAAAATGTGGGGGTATTGTAATAAGGTTTAAAAACCTTGATTTGTATGTTCATTGTTTGTGTTGAGCATATATAATGTTGTGTATATATATCATGTGCTTAATGCGATTTGTGGAATGAGAATCATAAGGATGAATGATGGTGTCTTAGAACACTTTGTTGAAACACTTCTTTAGAAGTTTGTGAATATCCCTTATGATTATAATATTCAAGTAAAGAGAAGTGGTGGTCATTGGCCAACCATGATAA
>CATIWQ010096152.1:0-16787 GCA_949673415.1 Euphorbia schlechtendalii | reverse complement strand
TTAAGTAAATAAAGCAATTATATTAAAAATTTAAGCATATTTTGATTTATTTTATATTTTTTCAATTTAGTTTAAATAAAAAAATTTATAACAAAAAAATATCTACGGGTTTGGGCCGGGCTTGGGAATGATCTTGTAAACTCGGCCCGAGCCCGGCCCGAACCCGGTCCGGCCCGCCCGACGAACAAGTCTAGATATTAGTACTTAAAATAAGTTTGATGTCAATGTCTCTAAATATTAAGGGCAGCCAACAACCATATATATGTACGTTGTAGGGCTCCCCTCTATTCGGACTGTTATATTATATGCCATTGCCTTTGTTTTGTAGCCGGTCACCTTCCCTACCTCCCCGCCCTACATCTTCTGCTACATTTTCTTTCTTTTGTAGATACTCTTCCATTGATTTAGCAAATCACTTCATTATCCCTACTTTCTCTCCTTATTTTTTTTATTTTCTTTTTGAACTTGTGAGCATGAAAAAAGATTTCATGGTTTCATGTCACCTTTTCAGATATAATGGAAAATAATTTATGCAACTTAAATTTGGATATGATATATATAGAAATACTTAATAAAGTCTACTATAAATTTCAAATATCACATATGGTTTAACAGTTTACAAATTATTGCCCGTTATGTAATTTCACGAGTTAGAAAACAAAAGAAAAAAAAGTAAAAGTTAAAAATTGGTCAAATGCACTCTAAAATTGATTTTAATTTAGAAAATCTTTCACGATCAACTATAATTTATAAGTTAAAAGCATCAAATCCCCCCTTCAACTTGATAACTTTTGTGACATATCGAACTTTAATTTCATTTGAACTTGGAAAAAATGCATCAAGTTTCACTTAACCGTCTAAACTTGGCGAAAATGCACCACCCATTCAATCTCACATGTTAGATTATGCTTGGCTTGACTTTTTGAAAATGTTATTTTTCTGATTTTTCACCTTCTAATGAGAAGTTCACATGTGATGTGATGTTGAGAGGTAAGTTGATGCACTTTTATCAAATTCAAGAAGTAAGTGAAAAGTTTAAAAATTTAATAATCACGTCAAGCAAAAATTGTAAAGTTAGAGGTGTTGATGCATTTAAACTACTCCCTCTGTCTATTAAATAATTTCATTTTAACTAATTTACAGTTTTTAAGATAACAATTAACTTAATGAGGTAATTTACTAATTTACCATTTCATAAATGGCGTGCTCTATCTTCAAGATTTTATTAATATGTTCAATAAAAATAATTTAATATCGATTTCTATATTCTTCTCATCTTATTATTGGAGATTGGATTATGGTTATTTTGAATGTTGAACAAATTAATTGGAGTATGAATGGAAAACTTAGAAAAAAAACACACTGAAAATACAGAATGACAATAAAAAAAAGAACAAAATCCACCTACAAACGTTTAAGAGTATTTTATATGCTAATTATCATGGGACCAGCAATGATATATAAAATGAAAGTCACTAATAATAGTAATATTATTCTGATTCACTCGATTTTATATGCTAATTATCATGGAACACAAAGATATACAAGTCCACCAATAATGCTAATATTATTCTTTTTTTTTTTTTGTGAGAATAATACATATATTATTCTTTGGTACACTCTCGTGCGCCAATCAGTGCAACTATAATAATACTCTCAAGTTTATATGCTAATTATCATGGAACAAATGATTCAGGTCCGCTAATAGTACTAATTTTATTCTTTGATATAATCTCGTGCACCGATCAGTGCAACGCCTGTCACTCTATTATTTAACAAAACCCATGTCACTCTATTATATGGTAAAATTTAATCAACGAATGGAATTTTCAAAATTCGAATTTCAGATTGATTTTTGGTGGAATATTTCAAATTGTAAGCTGATTAACAGAACATGATGCTAGAATATTTTGAATTTTCTAACACAAATTTTCAACCCGTTTACATATGCAATAGGGCAGGAGACCACTATCCATTTCATAAGTCCAAAATTTCTCACCCACCCCTAAAATTTTCAGAATATTTTTTATAGACAGAAAGATAATTGACTTTCAAATTTTAGCATAAGAATCAAAATAACTATGACGAATCTATTCAGAATAAATTGAAATACTTAAATGGGCATGCCACGTGACAAATATTATATGTATTTATCCTTATATCAGATGATTTCACAGGTGGATTGAATCTTATTGACCACATGTTGGCATGCCAAATCTTTACTTTCTTTTTCCAGCTAGCATTCACTTGCTAGTTGCTTGACATTTTCTTCCTTTTTTATTCCAAAATAAAGAAACAAGAAATAACAATTAACAAAGAGCAAAACAAGGTGATTCCATCTAAAATGACAAACAAATGTAGTGCATGTCATGTGACTATGTAAGACAGTCACGTGCTCTACCTGCAACTCAAAATCGTGCCTGAATTTCCCTCATTTTAAGATTCCATACATGTAACAAAACTTGCATGATGACAAAATTTTGCATTGCGAAACAAAAAAGAGAAAAAGAGTCTGTTTCATTTCTCAAAACCCAAAACAAACATTATTTATTATCAGAGCACCATAGGTTTCTAATTCCTAAGTTTAGGCACAACTTTTCATGAGTAAATTGTACTCCACTATGGTACTCTGCTGTAGCTTTTGCTTGTTCTGGGCTGTGTCCTAACTCCTAAAGGCTAAAACAAACTAACTTTCTTTTTACTCAACTTGTACATTGCTGGGTCTGTCTGATAGTACACTATATCTCCATAGTCACTCACATAATGATCCTCTGTTATGCTTCTTACCAAATTGTCCAGCAGGTGAAATGGTATTGGCCCTGCTGATTTCTTTGGCTCTCTGTAGTACTTCCCCAGCACATGCTTTGCTGATTTTGTCTGCATAATATCGCCCACATTCATCAAAACTGGGAAAATTTAAGTTCCAATTTCAAGAAAAGTATTACAAGTTATTCTTTACCGCTTCTACTAAGTGATAATGTGGGATTTGAGGGAAGAGGTGATGAATCACATGGGTTCCTATGTCGTGATGGATGTTATTGAAAATTCCGTAATCTCTGTCTACTGTTGTGAGCCCTCCACGTAGATAGCTCCATTCCTGTTTCAATCATGTTGTAAATTAATGAATGGTGTGAAGTTAAATTGGATTAAGGAATTGTTAAAAGGGTATAATTGAGTACCTTGCTGCGGTACCATGGAAGTTTCTGTTCATGTCCATGGTGATGGAGGTATGTAACAAAATCCAGCCACATAACAAAAATCTACAGAAAAAACCCATATCAAGAACCAGCTAAAGTAATTGAATTGAAGTTAAAAACCAATTTGACTAAAGAGGTAGAATTTTAAATAATGAACTCACAATGTAAGGAACACCATAGACTTTAAGGACTTGGAGAGGACCAAAAACGAAGGAGGAATAGGTGAGTAAAAGAGCCATCATAATCCAGCATGTTGTTGAAGTTAAAACAGCTTTTCTCTCATTTGGAGCAAACAAGTCACTGTATGGATTGAAATGTGAGCCTTCTTTCCCTGGACTTCTCCACCACTGACAAAAATACAACATGCAATTCAGTTATCATTCTCAGATTCAGAATCAGTTAGTTTCAGATCTGATGGAACGGAATGAATTTGATTATTACCAGATAAAAGGGGTATGCAAAGAGGGGGATAGGCACAGTGAATCTCAGTATTCGAGTCTGTAAATCTAAGCTCTTGTACAGCTTCTCTGGCATCTGGAAAAAACAGAATAAACAAAGGTTAAAGAAGAACCAAAACTAAATCAACAGAATGGAATGGAATAGTAAAACTAGATTTACCGGAACCCATGATTCATCCTTTTCCACATTTCCGTGATTCTGGTGGTGAGTCCTGTGGCTGATTCTCCTGCAAATCAACAACACAGCATTAAGCAGGTTCAGACGAGGAATTAGGTTAAAAGAGAAAATGACAATGAATGCAGAGAGATTAATTCAAAACAATTACCATCCATGGTAAGGTACAAGAATTGAAGAATGCAGAACATGCCCCACCACATTGTTGAGTAAGGTACTATCAGAAAAGCTTCCATGTCCACTGTAAACACGAATCCAAAACCACATTTCACAGTTATACACATAAAAGCGAATAGAAGGAAAAGAAATAACAGAGGAAGAGAGTTCAGTACCAGTCGTGACCGAGCACAAAGATAGCCCAGAACATAGTGCCCTGAGCAATCCAGTAGAGAGGCCAGAAGAACCAGGAATTGAAGAAGATAGCCAGAGCAGCGAAGGCGAAAACAACGACGAAATCCCTCAGAACATAACTGAGAGATCTCCAAGGGTTTTTGAGCCAGCAATGCTTGGGAATGGCAGCGCGGATATCGGCAATTTTGAAAGGGGGAGGATTGCTGGGATCGAAATCATCATCAACACCATTGTTGAGAAAGGGATCTGAGAAAGTCATGGTGATGACGACGAAACTGAAAAGGAGGAAAATGAAGAAGTAGACGCAAAAGAGGGAAGTGAGTGGGCATATATATAATACTACAAATCAACAAGATGAAAACAGGAGAGGCTTACAGCGCAACCATCAAGCCCACATGGCCGAGCCATATAAGGGCTGCTATCACCCCTCCTTTTCATTTACATGACTTTTAACTTCGCGGTTTGGAAGGCATAAAATACAAATAAATGAAAAATTATGCAATATAATTGATTATTTGTTTTAAATTAATCATCACTATTTGTACGTTGGGTGGATTCTTTTACTAAAAAATATCTAACCAATTCCATCAGAATTTTTTTTGCATGAATCGGGAATAGAGGTCATTCTTAAATCCGGTCTATAAGCCCATAAATATTTTTTTGTTCAAAACTTGTACGTGTAGTAAAAATAGAAATATAAAATTTATATAAATCTCACTAATAATTACATTTTCTTTTCAATTCGCTAGTGCATGGTATGATTTATTTTAATTAAATTTAAAAGTACGATAGATTAAAGTATAAAAATTCAAAACAAATACTGAATATAAATATACAAATATAAATCTTTTTGTTGGGTTGAGGTCGGGTCGGGTTCGGATATTTATATGAAAATCAAGTTTGATTCATAAATTTTGAATTTTAACGGATTTAGTAAAAAAATACATGTTAACCGATCCATGAAAACGGGCTTGGACCGGACCCGAGATAGCCCGACATGCGAACGGTCTAATCCTAGCTATTAATGAATAAATTATATTCACATAGGCATGTAATAACTACGAATAACTATGTTACAAAAATATTTATCCCAACCCCCATTTTGCAGGTCTCATCATGTTTCTCTCTTGTTTCACTTTGAAGAAGATACTTAAATTCAATATCTTTTTAAGTCCTTTCTTATAATTTTAATAATCGTTAATGTTTAACATATTTAAAAAAAATTGCGTATTTTCATTTACATTGAATAGAAAAAAAAGTCACATGGATGTGACTCAAATCTGAGACTATATACAAGTTTGTCAATAATTAAGTTTTTATTTACACTTATTCTTGTAGAGAGTTTGTGGTTTTGGAGAGTTTCGGATTCGATTACTTGAATGAGCATATAAGTGGGGTTGAGTTCATCTAACACGCAATCAATTTTAGCTTGTGTGAAGGCCCTGTGTACATCATTTATATTTCACTCTTTTATTCTATATTATTTCTGATGTGAGATAACCTTAACATCTCCAATACCACACTCAAGTGAAACTGAACCTAGATCAGTTGTCACTTGTCAAACATTTCTTGGTCTATCCGGAGACTCGAGGTCATCAACGGATCTAGTCTCTCCGCTGGCTTAATTCCACCAGAACATTGATACGAACCCGTCTGATACCATGTAAAGTTTTTATGAACTTGAATAGTGTTGACTCGATATCTTGAACGAGCATATAAGTAAGGTTAAATTCATTTAACATAAAATTAATTGGGTTGTCTTGAAGTTGATCTCGAAAATATTAAATAAGAAATTTTACAGCATAGTCGTATACTCATCAATTAGACATTTAATAGGTGAAACAAGACAAAATATAGGTAGTTCACTCGAGAATAACATTTCACTTTTTAATTTAACGGGACTCCTACATTTTATATAATGTTATTTTAAATAAAAGGTTAATTATGCTTTTGGAGGTAATTTTGTCTCTTTAAAAACACAATCCCAAATTCAGAAATTTTTTTTAACAAAATGGCAAGCCAATTTTGAAATGCAACAAAAATTGTAGCAGTACTTAGTTACAAAATAAACATTTTTTATAAATATGTGTTTTGAATTTCGAACCAAAAACTTCTCACCTCCATTTTAAGAGATGTACTAATTAACTTATACTAAATTGGTATTACAAAATTATCATTGATATATGAATGGGAGATCACAATTATGTGAAATACATATAACGACATGATTACAAAAATATACTCAATTACAATATTGTTTTTTTAGTAATTCTAACTAGACATGTTTGTCAATCAAACTAGGTTTGTGCAACATCAAACTTTTTACTAAAAACATCAATACAAATTCGTTTGGCCCACAATAATAAAACTTCGAATATAGACTTGATTGACAATGTCATTACCAAACTAATAATGTTTTTCTACTTAATTGTTTAGCGCATTAAATTTTTAACCACTGAAAGAGAAATAAAAAATATGGGGTAACGTTGATGTTGATGAAATAGTAATAGTGTAAAATTGAAATCACTTGCATTTTAATAAGCTTGAAAACGTGACAATGTTTTAATCTAGTGATTAAGATTGAACTTGCAATCTCTAAAGATTTCAGGTCCAAGGCACATCCGAGGTAGGGTGATGTCTTTTCTTTTTATTTATTTTAAGCTTATATGCACAAATATATTATATAAATGTAAATACTAGCTGTATTTATTGGTAATATTCCATGAGTAACTAAGTTGGATCGTAATTTTTATATTAATTCATTACTAGTTAAGTAAGTAATTAAAATATTAAATAATACAGTGAATTTAAACAAAATTGATACAATTAGATAAAACAAATGCAATTATATTAGAACCAAAAAATTGAATTCTTCGAAACTAAAATGTAAATCAAACCATTAGCTTTGATCTAGTGGTCACTACCATTGAAGAATTCAAGAAGTGTGGAGTTGTGAGTTTAAATTTTACAATCAACAAAATTAACAAAACTATTCCATATTTCTCTAAAAAAAATATAAAACAAATATTTTTACGTTAGAAAAATGTAAAATTAACATAACTGAAAATATACACTACTTATTGCTGGAACTATAGAATACATGAGATTGAGTATTTGTATAATTTTCAACTCCAGGCACAAAATTTCGAACTTTAATATTATAGAGCCAGCCTTACAGTGGAAGCCAATTAGGCTATAACCTAGGGCCTCACAAAATCAAGGGTCTCCGTGTTATTGCTTTTCATAATTTAACATTATATTTTTCTTCTTTTATGAAGAAAATATTACTCTACATTATTAATTAACTAAATAATTAGGTATAATCATAACAATAATATGTTTGAAAATTTATCCTTAATTATGCAGTTTTTATAGATTAATTGAATTTTATTTGTAAAATTTATGCGTATATATAATAGTAATAATTTCTTAATCACGTCTTTATTCTTATATTCTAACCTAGGGCCTCAAAATTTGTAAGAGCGGCTAATAGACTCTAACCAATTTTAATATAAAAAATGGATGTTTTCAAATCCAGCTCATGAAAATGGGTTTAAACTAGACCAAACGGGTTTCCTTGACCTTGAACATATTTAGTTACTATTGGGGAATAAAAGCGATAATTCCCGTACTACCAGATTAATGGAATGCGAAAAATAACAGCGGAAAAATAACATAGTATTTGATAACGGAGTTTGGCCAATTTTCACCTACCTCTCTAGAGCTGCTGCAGACTTTATTTATGGAGAAAGTTACACAGTGCTTACAAAACACTCACCTCACACCCAATTATCCCCGAGAATTTTTAGAGAAATTCTTTTAAAGAAAACCCCTTAATAGATGTAATCAAAAGCACAAAAATTACTAGACTTAATTTTTGCTTGACCCGCTTTTGATCTTCCTCTCTACTAATTTTTCTCTAATTCTCCAAATGCTCTCAAGCTCTCAAATTTTTGATGATAATTTGCTTTGCAATTCATCCTATTTATAATGAAATGTTGAAGTATAGAGACAAAACAACTTTCGGTGATAGCTTCCAAAAAATCAACTTTCGGTGGCTTTCGATGATGGGCCCCAAAAAACAACTTTCGGTGGCCCCACGTGTGAACTTTCATAACATTGCTCACCCCTTTTAGCTTGTTACTGATAAGCTATTTATAATTTGTTAAATTTTTAAAAATAATCAGTTGAAGTGTAATATAAAGCTACATTATAAGCATATGAAGTTTTTGACAAAATCAGCTTATAAATTATATAAATTGTTAAATGATTAAAAATGACATGCAGAAAATAAGGACTTGCGATGAAGTTAAAAGAGGTTCATTTGTCTATCATATTAACTAGTCAAAATTTAAGTTTTTACACGTTATTTAAAAATAAGATACAAAAACCAGTTAATTTTTTGATAAGTTAAAATATAAAATATTCTTTCTGTCTAGTGTCGACTGTCGATCAACTAACAAGCATTAAAACCAACCAATAATGTTTTGTATAATTGATGACAATTCTAAAAATCTTGCAATCATAGACTCACAATAGGATAGATAAATAATTTTGATAAGGCTGTAACAATAAGAGCAATTTTTCGGATGGGGGCCTATTTATGAGCCAATAATATATAAAATATTTTTCACTTTTTAAAAGAGATATTATTCCAATTAATCAACAAATTAAAAATTTCCATTTTGAATGATGGGTAAGTATGATTCATGAATCAATTATTGTAATAATTTGAGCTTGACATCCAACTAATTGGAAGGGTCAATTTCATGATCATTCATAATCAATTTGATTAGCCATTATTGAGAATAAAATTAATTGTGAAACTAATTTATGAATATATTAATTTGAGGCCCTAAAAGAAGAAGATATATTTGACAGAATGGCAAACATCTTATCCAATATAAATGTGCGACAATACAAATGCCAATTTGATATTTTCCTAAGTCAAATTCAAAGTCATAACTTCTAATAATATTGTCATATTATTACTATAATATCTGTTCCATACAAATAATTGGAAGTATTAGGACAAGACAAAAACACATGTACTTAGTTAGGTTTTAAAAGAGAAAAATAGTTGGCATCCATACTGGTGTTAGAACAATAAATGTTTATTTATTTTTTACATATCTTATTTAGATCTTTATGATACCTAAAAGCATAAAAAGTTTATACTTTCTTTAAATTTTTGTTTACTTTAATGCGTTTCATGATGAATGGGGGGTAATATGTGTCAAGATCTTGCAATTAATTGGTACAAATTTAAAATTTTGTCTTCAAGAATATGAATCTAATTTTCTTTCTAGTTATATTCAGGTGATAAGGGTATTTTCTTTATTTGATTAGAGAATTAAGGTTTGAATTATTTGTTCAAATGGACATAATAACGTGGATATTAATAGAACCAAAATGAATAGATATATGGAATTTCAACCTGAATATAATATTGATCAACAATCTTAACATCATCATTGAATTTCACTTAATCAAGAAAGTGGATAGAGTTGGAATGACTTACTTAATTAGTAGATTACACTCTTAATCTAAAATAGAAGTTAATTAATTGTGAACTTAAAGACAACAAAAGTAAAAGATATTAATTAGAAGTGATATCTAATGATGGAAGAAATAAAAATGAAGAGTAAAATCATTGGGCAATTGGATTTGAGAGAGCCCACATGAGTAGATCAAAGGAATCTCAAAGTGGTATTTTAATGGATCAAATTTCTTAGTTTAATTAAATGGTTATTATCAAAGATTAGGTGGTGATAGGGAAAACCACTACTTCAATCCCATGGTTGAAAGTTGAGTTGGATTCCACTTTAAGTGCTTGATTTGAAGAGGACATAAATTTTTTTATCGGGACACCCAACATGCTTCCATATTATTTTAAATATTTTATTTTCAAAATAAATAGAAAAGGTGTAGGAATTACTCAGTAGTATTTTAGAAATGGTCATTGTATCTCGAAATGTGAATTGTAGACATTATATCTAATACATATATTAGTGATCAGTTTCATTATTTGAATTTGTGATTGAATGGTTGCGCGAAAACAATTTTGTTGAGTTTCAAATGTTTACATTATTTTTCATGTAATCAAAATTAATCTAATTCATTTTTCTTGCTATAAAGCTCAATCAAAGGTGAAAAGAAAAGGTTCCCATTAGATTCAAACCATCATTGTTGCCTTAAACTCAAATAAATTATGTTATAATAGCCTCCAATTATTGGTGGGGGAAGACCACTTCCCTTTAAACAACTAAGCCATCAAATACCCATAACATAAAGCATACATACTTTACTACCTAGTATAATCATTTTTGCTACCCACCATGTTAGACTCCGCATTCATATTAGAGAAATCTCAGTTTGGAAACTCGAATTACACCAAATGAAATTCGTGTAAAGTATATTTAGTTTAGCCAAAAAAATTACGGATATGTTAACTCCAAATCAAGGTAACATTGCTTATTTTGAAGTTTTACCTTTTGATTCAAATGCTAGATCTTTCATCTAATTAGTATATATTGATCTTAATAATAATATGTTATACTAGCTAGTTCAATTGCATATATACTTACTTACGTAGTCAAAGTCTTATACTCTAAAAGTTCACAAACTCAGTTCTCTGACTTCAAGCTTTTTAAATCAATTATGTGAAGGTCCAAATTATTTTTGTTTGAAAAACCCACGGTAAGACGATGTGTCTTACCGAGAGCTAAAAGGTTGAGACAAGAGAAAATTTCGGGGCGAGGTCCCCAACTAGGTTGGTTTCCTCGCTTGCTTACAAAACTCTCGTCTCTCTTTTATTAAATAAAATACGATACTCAAAAGTGTAACGTGTTAAGTACAAGTGCGTAGAAGTTCCGGATTCACAATGATATCTGACACCAAGTAGCTAAACGATTGTCTATTACATTTGAAATAAAACCAACATAAATGAATAGAAGAAATAAGATGATCCACATTCGGTTGTTTTTCCTCGAAAATAAACTTGTTTCTTGAAGTCCAAATAGACCAAGCAATAGTGAAGGTCCAAATTATGACAACCTTATACTATTTGTATTTTGATAAATATATGTGAAAATTTATAACATACGTTGAATATGAAATTTATAACACACGGTTTTATTTTATACTTATATTATACTATATTTATATGTGATAGTGTTTACTGGTGAAGGTTTTATGGAGTGTAACGTTTTAGGCTCTTTCATTCTTACTTTATATTAAGAACATAAAAGCAAAAGATAAATCTCTTTCTATTCATAATAATTTATTATAACATTTTCAATTTCATGGATCCCTGATAGTATACCTTTGGAAAGGCTTCAATTAAATTATAAAGATACATCCTAAACACATGATGGACCACCATTAAAGACACAATATCATTATATAAACCTAGATTAGTTCATTAATTTACGTGTATTGCTTTTAATTATAGAGATTAAATTGTAATTAGCTGTGAAGATACTAAATTCTCAAAAAATAAAATAAAATTTAGAGACGTGTCTCCTTCTATGCAAAATTGGTCCCCGCTTAGAAGGTCGAGCAAATAAAGGTAAATGAGTACACATAATTATATATTTTTTAACAATAAAAAATTGAGATAATTGTACGGTAATTATTTTGTCTTTGGTAACATTAGGTAATTGATTAAGCATGTGACCTATATGACCATGACATAGGGAGCAAATGAATTATATGTTTGTATAATAGGGTCTGATTCTTGAATATTCTGACTCTCCATTATTGGAGCAAAAGATTCTTTCTTATTGTTTTTTCATAAATATATTTTTAATTTGGAGTATATAGGAAGATCTCTAAACAACTTTGACTCTCCCTATTTACATTATCAGAGATAGTATTTTAATGGGATCTATTAACTATCGTTAATGTAACTTTAAATGCGTGTTGATTCCATAAGACAAAGGTTATATATAGCAGGATGATCTGTCTAATACAAATAAAATAACTTATCAACCGTATAAGATTGATAAACTTGCCTGCGTATCTTGATAAAAGACATGTCTTTGAACATGATTTTACATAACATGTTTAGAATTCACAAAGTTTTAGAGGAAAATTAAACAGATTGTGCTTGTTACATTTTATTGCTTTTACGCGAAACGGAATAACAGACCTATATAATGAAGTGTTAATTGTATGATATTAGATGATGTTAAGAGTCTATAAGAGACATTAAGAAAAAAATTACATCAAGGACATTACGTTAGGGACTTGAATTATTGAGAAGTGTAGGTTTACAATGCTTAAAGATGGGTACAGTTTGATATATGGACTGGTCATTTTTTTTCCATTAGAACTTTGTAATTATGCAACACAAGAAAATATTTAGTTCTGTTAAAAAAAGATTCATTGCTTAATGTTGACGCGAAAAGTAGCACCTTTTTTTCTTGCCATTACTTTTCAGGTGTTATCTCTAGTTCTTTTGTGGCCATTCCAAAGATAAATCTACATGTATATATTCCTTATTTTTCATTATTACAAATAGAATGATTTGTTAGAGTTTGTGGTTTTAAATGACGCCAATTAAGTTGTAACGTAAAAAATGTTAGATATTGAACGTCTTATGACAGTGAAAGAACAAGAGTGAACACAATTGTAAATTGCAGGGAGAATATATGTGAAATCATCTTTTAATAATTGGTTAAAATAAAATTGTGATTATAATTTTATGGATGCACTTAATTAAAATAAAAGCTCATACATTGTACGAAGAGTTGCAATCCAAATGGAAACCACTGTTTTGACAAGTAAGTTGATCACTATTTCCATATAAGAAATCTCATTCAGAAATCCAAAAGTTTTACAAGTGATTTGGATTTTATGTTGTTAAATGTTAACTACTCCATAGTGGTCGAACTTTTCTGTCTTATGTGATGCAGAATAACCCCGAAACGATCGCAGTAAACAAACAAAATAAAGCAGTAAACAAAGAACACAAGCAATTTTTATTTGGTTCCCCCCGCTTGGACTTAATATGCCAAACTTTTAAAGGAATAATCCAAGGATCTTAAGATGAGAATCTTTATTGAGTTGCAAATTGGCACAAATTTTACAGAGATTATCAAGAGAACTTAAAACCCTAAGAACTCTAAAACAGAAAGAGTAAAGCAGCCAAACGAAAAAAAACATCACATACAGAAGACAGAAAGAGAAGAGGATATTTATACACAAAACTATAACCGCCTAACAAACCTTTCATCAAGCCGTTGAAACCTCATGAATCAAGCGCCGGAGAAAGAATCACAGAAAAGCATCAGAGGGTTAAGAATCGCCAGAATTGCCTTACGGCAGAAGAGGAAGAGCCCAGTGAACACAGCTATTTATACAACCCTCAACAAACCGGGCTTAAACAACTAAATGGGCTAAAACGGGCTTCAATAACAAACACAGACAAAAGAACAAAAGAATGGGCTTTACAAAAACAATAACAAAACTAGGAAAAAATGGACACTAAGCCTAACAATCTCCACCTTGGCCATCTTGCTTTCTCCAATAAAGCCTTTTCAAACCTTATGATCAGTAAGGATATCTTGGTTGCTCCAAAGTCATTTTTCAGTGGCACTGTTTGACTCAGAGTCCAACAATACAACACCTAGCCTATTCAAAGCATCCTGAAATTTTTCAACAGAAACAGTCTTAGTAAGAATATCAGCAGGATTAACAGAAGTATGTATTTTCTCAATGTTAACACAACCATTGGCAATCACATCTCTAACAAAATGCAGTTTAATATCAATATGTTTTGTTCTCTCATGATAAACAACATTTTTACACAAATGTATAGCAGATTGTGAATCACAATTGATTTTAACAACTTCTTGTTTAATACCAAGCTCAGAAATAATCCCTTTTAACCACAGAGCTTCCTTAATTGCCTCTGTGATAGCAATGTACTCAGCTTCTGTTGTTGACAAAGCAACCACATGCTGTAAGCATGATTTCCAACTTACTAAATTGTTTCCTAAAGTGAAACAGAAACCAGAAGTAGACCTTCTCCGGTCTAAATCTATAGCATAATCAGAGTCACAGAACCCTTCTATATCAATAGCATTATTCTTAGCAGCATTATAAGTCAAACACAAATCACTACTACCTTGTAAGTATCTACAAAGCCACTTAACAGCAGACCAGTGAGTTTTGTTTGGGTTACTCATATATCTACTAACCAAGCTAATAGCAAAAGCAATATCTGCACTAGTACACACCATACAATACATTAAAGAGCCAACTACATTTTTATAAGGAACATTAGACATAAACTCAGAATCATCTTTATCAAGGGTAGGTTGACTTTTACACAGTTTAAAATGTGCACCTATGAGAGTACTAACAGTTTTATTACAGTTTAACTCAAAATTATCTAGAATCCTCTTAATGTAATTTCTTTGAGTTAACTTTAGTTTGCCTCGATTTCTATCTCTTATAATATATATGCCTAAAATCCTTCTAGCATGACCTAAATCTTTCATGTCAAATTCTGAATTCAGTTTAGCCTTCAAATTATTTATATCTTCCAAATTCTTTGAGGCAATCAACATATCATCAACATATAATAGAAGATAAATGTAATGATCATTACTTAGCTTATTGAAATACACACAATGATTAAATTTACTTCTATTAAAATTAAGTTTAGACATGAACTCATCAAATCTACCACTGTCGAGGTGATTGTTTGAATCCATACAAGGATTTTTTAAGCAGGCATACATGATTTTCTTTACCTTTAATGACAAAACCCTCAGGCTGTGACATGTAAATCTCATCCTCAAGGTTTCCATGTAAAAAGGCAATTTTGACATCAAGTTGTTCTAATTCAAGATCCATTAAGTAGTAAGAGATAAAATCAATCTTATAGACACATGTTTAACCACAGGAGAAAAAATCTCTTGATAGTCAATCCCTTCAACTTGGGAGAAACCTTTGGCTACAAATCTAGCCTTAAACCTTTCCTTTTCCACTCCAGGAATTTCAGGTTTCTTCCTAAACACCCATTTTCAGCCTATGACTTTCTTACTAGGGGGTCTAGGGACTAATATCCAAGTTGAGTTTTTAGATAAGGAATCAATTTCCTCATTCATGGCTTCTTGCCATTTAGTCCAGTCTTTATTTACTCTTGCCTCAGAGTAAGACTATGGTTCAGAATTATCAAGATTGATAGCAACAAGGATAAATTGTTCAACAAAGGCAGTATAATTGCAATCATACATAACATAATCACTAAACCTAGATGGTAACCTTGTTTCTCTCCTAGGTCTGAAAGTTATGTTATTGTCATTTTGATTATCTTCTTGATTTTCAGTAACATCAAGCAAATCATTTTCAAGGTTCAAATCATTGTCAACCACATCATTATTTTGAAATTGATTATTAGCATTCTCAAGTTTATCAAGTTCTATCTCAAATAAAGTGTCCTTTTGCTTATCAATCATATTATCTAATTCAATCATCTTAGGGAATTTAGTTTCATCAAAGACAACATCTTTACTGACAACAATCTTATTTTCAGTTAAAGACCAACATTTAAAACCTTTGAAACCTTTTGGATATCCTATGAAAACACATTTTTTAGCCCTAGGATCCAACTTGGATTCCTTATTATGCACATAGGCAGCACATCCAAAAATTCTAAGATGATTATAGCTACTTGGTTTGCCATACCAAATTTCATTTGGACTCTTGAAGTTTATAGATGAACTAGGTGATCTATTTATCAAGTGACAAGCAGTGGCTGCTGCTTCAGCCCAAAAACAGTGACTTAAACCAGATTCAAATAACATACATCTCACTTTATTTAAAATAGTTCTATTATACCTTTCAGCTATGCCATTTTGTTGGGGGGTAAATATGCATGTTCTATGTCTATTTATACCATGTTCAGAACAATATTCATTGAAAGCAGTGTTAACAAACTCTAAACCATTATCAGTCCTTAAAGTTTTAATCTTAAGATTCTTTTGATTTTCAACAAGAGTTTTCCACTCAACAAATTTATCAAAGACTTCAGTTTTATTTTTCAGGAAATAAATCCAAACCTTTCTAGACAAGTTATCAATGAAAGTTACAAAGTATTGACACTTAAACAAAGAAAATGGCACATAACTTGAACCCCACAAGTCACTATGTATATAATCAAGGCAGTTGTTAGAACTGCTTTGAGAAGATGAGAAATTTTGTTTATGGGACTTTCCCATAATGCAAGTTTCACAAGGGTCTAAGGACACAGGTTTTTTTAAATTTAGATTTCCTTGCCTTTGCAAGTTCACAAGGCCCTTTAAGCCTATGTGGCCCAGTCTTCTGTGCCACATTTCATAATTGTTGGAATATGAAACAATATCAACAGAACCAGTGTAAATTGAGCCTAGGAAATAGTATAGACCATTAGACAGCAAACCACTGAAAACATGATTTTCATTTCTAAATACATTTAAAACTCCACCTTGAGCTTTATAGGTAAGACCCTTACTGTCTAAATGACTTAAAGATATCAAATTTCTTTTAAGATTTGGAATATGTCTAACATCATTTAACTCAAGCCTTTTACCATTTTCAGTAATTAAGTTTATC